>VNJU01005541.1:0-11815 GCA_008042675.1 Drosophila seguyi | reverse complement strand
TTTCTTCTTCTTCATCTTCTTCTTCTTCTAATTACTGCAAGGGTATTTAAACTTCGGCACGCCGAAGTTAGCTTCCTTTCTTGTTATATTATAATATAATAAATTCATCAAAACCTTTTCTATATCGTCCACAATTAATTTCATCATCTTTCGAAATAAGGAGAAAACCAAACTTAGTCTCCCAAAACTTTTTTGTTATATTCATAAAAGAATCAAGGCTCATATCACTGCTTACATGATCTCGATAAATGTTTCGTAAGTTTAAATCATCTTGCTTAAACATTATAAAAAAATTAGCCTTATCTCGAATTAGGTAGGTTAGGTTAGGTTAAACCGGATGGCCCTCGCGGGGGCCACGCTTAGGCCAGTATGTCCCATAGCTGTCCGGGGATTTTTTTTTAATGACCCATATATTGTTTTCGCGGCTTTCGAAATCTTTTAGGATCGAGGTGTTTATTGCGAAGACAAGTAGTTCGCCTGGCTTCTTCTTGGAGGCGTCTTCTAGCGATGCCAGAACCGGAGCGCTCAGGTACTTCATTCTTGCCCTTGTTAGAGACGGACATTTGCAAATGAGATGCTCCAAGGTTTCTGTTGCCTCGGATTCATCACATTTCCGGCATTTGGCGTTGTGTAATGCCCAGCTTGACTGCATGTGCCGCAGCCAGGCAGTGACCAGTGAGAATTCCCACTAACAGTCTGCAGTCTTTCCTTGGAAGATGCAGTACGTAGTGACTAAGCTTTTCGTTGCGCTTTTTGCTCATGACTTTTGCTGTTTTGCAGGTTGTGGAAGTTCTCTTCCACCTGCTTGCAAGTCATAGGTCGGCCCGCTTCGCTTTGGAACGATCTTAGGGAGACAGGAACGTTTTTTCGTTATTTCATTCGGCAGTCCAACGCCTTCCTTTGGAAGTTCGTCTGCCGTCTCGTTACCATCCATTCCCTGGTGGCTGGGAACCCAGTAGATCCGCACTGACATGGTCATGCTAAGGATATCCCTGCTTGCCAATACACTTTTAGAACTGAACGCGGACGATTGCATGGATCTTATGCCGCTTGACTGTCTACGAACAAGTTAACCGCTTCTAATGGGCGATCAATGTTCTGCGCAAGCTCTGCCTATTTCCCTATGGCGAATACTTCCTCCTGGAAAATGCTGCATTGGCTTGGCAGCTTATACGACAGCCTCATTTCATGGTCTGTACAGTATATGCCCGCTCCAACTCCTTCTTCCATCTTGGAGCCGTCGGTGTATATATTGAGGTGTTGAGCATGGTTCTGACCTGTTTTCCAATCGTCAGGTCCCATGTATGAGGTAGTTTTTACATCCGGGCACGTTCTGGTTATCATGTAGTCAGATATACTGCTCATATGGCGACCAATTGAACTTGTGACGATCTGTCAGTGCTCGGGTGGCTCAGGGATGGCCAGGATTCGTCTCAGGAATTTATATTTGCTTCAGGTGGGGTTGCTGTAAGAGATTCCGACCTGGGTCCCAGAGTAGAAGACGAGAGAATTACAAAATAACTAAATATCGGGTCTTTATTGCTAGTTACAAATATCTGTTTCACAATCGTTCGAGGTGGCTGTCTTCGCAGCGAATCCGGGGCTCGTTCGGCTCAGCTGTCGTCCTGTCCCGCTCCTCGCTGTACCGCGTCTCCAAACGCGCAAGGATTAACGCCGGAATCACGAGATGGCAGCTCCACAATCTTCCGGTCCCTCGGTGGTGCGTTCTCCGACGTCTGGGAACGGGAACAAAGAGAAGCGGCTGTTCTGACTTCATTTCTTTCTCTTAGTTTTCTTTCTATATATATATATATATATATATATATATTTATATTTATTTATTTCTTATGTTTGTGCGCACTATGCGTCACAAACTATGCCCAAGTCCTTGCAGACACATATTCCCTGATACAACCAGGCTATCTCGAAATAAGTGCTAAGCAATAGAATGGGATGTAAGAAAAATATTATAGTTCCTCTGGCTATTAATGTACCCAAAAGGAGGCTTGTTGAATCTCGTTCCAATTTTAACAGCTCTAAATGCTGTTGGGAGTTTGGCATCAGGTAGCGCAGCAATAGATAGACTATTAATAATGGAAGAGGGGTAAAAGCACAGCTGCAGGAAAAACCATGTAGGAAAGGATATGGGATCTCAATTTCGAAAGATAAACAAAATCAAACGATCGTTTTTTTTAGTTTTTTACGTTTACATGTTTCCGGCGCCGTTATTTAGTTGTGTTAAATCTATGTCGCTAGGGTTCTAACTAGAGTCGGTCTGACCGGACTCTATGGTGATACCGCATCGAGGCTCGCCAAGATTTACTTGTTTAAAACACACGCGTAGCCACCTCGTTGCGGTTCACTATCTGCCACTCACCCGTCTCGCTCCCGCTCGCACACGCAGCATGGATTTGGGAGCGGCACTGCTCCGCCGCTGGTCCTGGGCCGGCCATCGCCGTTTCCTTCCTCGACGGTTTTCTGCTGCTTTCTCCGGGTGCCCTGGTTCCTCCGATAAGGAGTCACACGACAAACCTTATTTTTGGCACCAACAAAATCGTCCACTGAAAAACTGTCGCACTTTTTCTGGTTTTTTCCCTTTTCACACAAGTTAAGTTTCTATTCACGCTGGCTTCGTCACACAAACTCTCCGACGTTTTGCTTCGCGAAATTTCTCGCTGCATTCTCCACTCACGGGCGAGTGTCAAATTTCGGGGGTTGATTTCATGGCGCGATCTCTTGCTCTCTCGCTCTCTCCTCTGCTTCGCTCGTGTTGTCGTAGGTCATGTGACCTACTTTTTTCTTGGTGGGTGTGCCTGTATGCGTGTGTCCATGTGTGTTTAGACCTTCTGGCTAGCGGAGGGAGCTCTGGTTAGCGGTGATACTTATTTAACTATCGCATGTGGTTAATCCACATCGCATCGATTAATACGGGACTTAAAACCCTTGGAGTTTCCCGCATTAAGGGAAAGTATAAAGAAATTGTAAGGTTAGAATTAATAAATTATTATGTATACCTCCCAGAGAAGTATATTGTAGTAGAGGACTGCATTTCAGATTATTTTAGTATTAAAAGGTATTTTTTGATTAAATTGGAAGAGGGAACTTAGATTTCCAACCAAAACCACAAAAATGAATAAAAATTAAAATAAAACAAGAAAGGAAGTTAACTTCCGCATGCCGATGTTTAAATACAATTGCAGTAAGTAGAAAAGAAGAAGTATGTTCTGAGTTTTTCGCTTTCGTGGGTACTGTCATAAAATAATTGTAACTAGGAAAAAATGTTTTCAGCGAGGAATGTTGCGAGCAACAAAGCCAAACGGATATGTATATTCCTATGGCAGCTATATGATATAGTAGTCCGATTTTGATAAAATTAAAGTCGAAATTACAGAATTTCCATGTCTCAAATTTTGTAAAAAAATTAGTTATCATTTTTTTCATTAAAATTTACCGATCGTTCCTATGGCAGCTAGAAGTTAAAACCGTCCGATCCGGCCGGTTCCGATGTATATAGTATAGTAGTGAGAGCATATAGAAGACGATCTGCAAAGTTTCATTGAGATAGCTTTAAACCTGAGGGACTAGTTTGAGTAGAAACGGACGGACGGACGGACAGACGGACTGACGGACATGGCTAGATCGACTCGGCTGTTGATGCTGATCAAGAATATATATACTTCATACGGTCGGAAATGACTCCTTCACTGCGTTGCAAGCTTCTGACTAAAATTAGAATACCCTTCAAGGATGATGTGGAAATATATATTTGTTATTTTTATACCCTTGCAAGTTATTATTATTTTACTCAGAAGTTTTCAACGCATTGAAGGGGACATTTCCGACACTATAAAGTATATATATTATTGATCAGCATCAACAGCCGAGTCGATCTAGCCATGCCCTTCTTTCCTTCTGTCCGTCTGTCCGTCTGTCCGTCCGTCAGACCGTTTCTACACAAACTAGTCCCTCAGTTTTGAAGCTATCTGAATAAAACTTTGCTGTTAGTCTTCTATATGCTCTCACTACTATATCAGTCGAAACCGGCCGGATCGGACGACTTTATCATATAGCTGCCATAGGAACGATCGGAAAATTTTTTCAATATATTTTCATAAAATTTGAGACATGGCCATTTTGTATTGTTCCAGAATTTCGGTTTTATTTCGTTGCCTGCAACATTTAATTCGTTCGCAACACTTTTCGCTATCAACAATCTTCGCTGGGAACATTTTTCTCTCGCAACATTTATCTTATGTCAGTACCCGAGAAAGCGAAAAAGTCAGAAATTTGTTCTTCTTCTTCTTCTTACTGCAAGGGTATTTAAACTTCGGCATGCCGAAGTTAGCTTCCTTTCTTGTTTTTTTATTAATAGTATTTATTAGATTTATTTCACTTTTAAATAAATTATTATTATTATATTATTATTATTAATTTATTATATTATTATTATTATATTAAAAACTTAAAAAAATTTTATTATTTATACATTTATTATTAAAACTATTTTATTTACATTTATACATTTTCCATTTACATTTATATATATAAATTTTTTTCTTTTTGTTTTTTTTTAGCCTTTTCTTAATTTCTGTGCATAATAATCTGTACGTAATTAATCCATTTATCAAGCACTGCCGTAGAGTGTTATAATGAATAATATATTTCTCCTTGTCCCGGAGATCGGCAATAAGCTTCTTAACTTTTGAAGTTGAAGAGGGAAGCTTGATTGCATTACAGAAAGGGAGATGATTATGAAAATCATTTATTTTATATGGATATTTTAAGTCAACCTCTAAAATATACCCATACTCGCTATCCTCGCCAATGTGTTCATTATTAAATAATTGAATTTCTTCCTTTTCCAACCACTTAAACTCCCTGTAGGCTAAGGGCTCAGACCTGGCTCAACTATACAAATTATTTATATCCACATACATTAAATATTCTGATTCTTTAGAAGAACCAAAATCTTGAAGGTACTTGTGATTTGCCCTGGCATATCGGTGACTGCTTTGTACTAAACCCCCTCGAATTCCACACTGAATAAATCTGATCATATCAATATCAGTGAGTAATTCGAGGAAAATTTGAGTAGTCTTAAGCATAGCTTCCCAAGCCAGGCTTGGAATCGTTAAGTAATGAGCCGGAACAAGCTCGTGAATTCGTAAACAAATTCCCCTAAAGTTTTGAAAAACGTCGGACAATAACAGAAAATTAGTTCTTAAATAAAGTTCTAGGCAGTCCTTAAGTGGATGACTCTTGAAATGACTCCTGTTCAGCTCATCTGCAGCGCAATTGCCCTCGATGTCCCTATGTCCTGGGACCCAGATGAGGTAGGCGGCAGGTTTTAATAGTCTTCGAGTTTGAAGATATGGCTTCAAGTGATTTCAGGGGAGCCTGACTATCCGAGAATATGCAGATTGGGGCTCCACCCCCGGAAAGGGGAGCTGATCCAGGGCTTCTTTGATGGCATAAACTTCTGCCTGAAAGACGCTGCAGTGGTCGGGTAGCCTCAAAGAGACGTTTAATCCCAGGTGGTCAGAGAATATACCTCCTCCCAGTCTGCCGTCCAGGGAAGGGACCCAAGTGGTCCAGGTGGTTTAGGATCCATTCCGCTCTGTGGGGGATGGAAACATGGAAGGGTGTTATAGGGAGTTCCGCGGGGACATAGTAGTCAGTGTTCCCCTCAATAATGTGTGGAGTGCAGTCGAGATTTGTGTGCCCAAAACTCGATCTTTCAACAGGCCCGCGCCGTTCAGCCTTAGTGCCGAGAGTGACGCGGTCATCTCTCCCATTATTTCAATTGGGAGGATGTCCAGGAGAACGTCCAATGCGTCCCCTCGGAGTCGTGCGCTTTCCGCCTGTTATGCAGTTCTCAGCCATGCGTCCAATCTTTCTTATTTTTCCCAGGCATATGGTCCACTTGCGGGCAGGCCACCAGATTGCCACTCCGTAAAGGAGTATCGGGCGGATAATAGCCGTGTACAGACAACGGACTATTTTTGGGGTCATTCCCCATTTTAGCCCGATAGCCGTACCTCAGGTATAGAGCGCGATTGCGGCCTTTTTGGCCCTTTCGTCCGTGTTAAGGGTACAATCGAGTTTCCTGTCTAATACAAGGCCTATATACTTGACCTGATTCTTAAGGGGGAGAGGTACCCCGCAGAGCTTAGGGGGTACCATTTTGGTGATTTTGTATTTCCCCCAAAAAGGGACCAGTTCAGTCTTCGCTGATCTTCGTTGATCAATCCCCAGCTTAGTAAATGCCGTTGTGATTGAGCCTGGAAGGATATTGTTGAAAGCACCCTCTATATCCAAGAAGGCGACGAGTGTGAACTCCTTTTCATGGAGCGATTTTTCAATTAAAGTGGTAAGCGAATGGAGGGCTGTCTCTGTTGATCTGCGTCTCCTATACGCATGTTGGCATTCTGATGAGGATGGTTGGGGGATGTTGGTTCTTAGATGCAGACGAATGAGTCTCTCCGGCGTCTTGAGTAGAAACGAGGAGAGGCTTATCGGCCTGTAGTCCTTGGGCATGCAGTGCGATGGCTTGCCTGCCTTGGGGATGAACACAACTTTTTAGTGGAGCCATCCACTTGGAATGACCCCTGTATCAGAGATGATCGAGAAGATCAGTCGAAGCCAAGCTGTGGATAGTTCAGCTGCATAGCTAAGCTGGGCATGTATGATACCGTCCACCCCTGGGAATTTGTAAGGGCTGAAGCTTTTAATTGACCATTTGATGTTCATATTACTAAGGAGGTATCCCATTTCGGAAGGACCCCGCCATGTGGGGCTTTGGGCGGGCTGGTCTGAGACGTGCAGGCAGGGAAGTGAGCATCCAGGAGAACCCCGAGGGTTTCCTCACTAGAGGTCGTCCAACTGTCGTCAGGACGCTTGACGAAGCCCGTGTTTTGGGGGCGTCGTCGAGAGGACCTTCCGCAGCCTAGACGCCTCTGAGTAATCCTAGATTTCTGTCTTCCCCCATTCCTACTACGGGGGCAGGACCTGCCCAGAGCCGTGCAACAAGCATCGGTGAAAGTCAAACCGAGGTGCTCCAGCCCCTCTGGACATTAGTCCGAGTTGGTTGGGGCTGGAGGGGGCTTAAGGATCTTACTCAATTGACTAGGTTAAACCTATCGAAGCGTAGCGTGAATTGGATGTACCTATGGTCAGAGAAAGGGTGCTTCTCCAGCACCCTCTACGACTTCAGGGTATCCCTAAGGGATTCAGAAAGAAGGGTGATATCTAGTACCTCCCTACGGTTTTTAGTAATAAAAGTGGGTTCGTTACCCGAATTTTCCACTAGTAAGAGGATAAGATAAGAGGATAAGAGGATTAAATCAAAGAGAGACTCGCCCCTATCGTTGGTATCAGTGCTGCCCCACTGATGGTGATTGGCATTTCCATCGCACCCGATGATGAACTCTAGGCCCAGCCTTTTGCTGTCCTCGGTGACTTGGCTCAGGGTTGGGGGGATGGGGTCCTGGTCGTGCCCCAAGTATGCGGAGCTTATCCGAAGGGATCCATTTGGTCCCTCTAGACATTCTTTTACTAGAACTTCATTGCTGAAATTGGGAAGCATGAAGAGAGTTAGTTTTTTTCTAGCGAGTATGCTGGCTCGCGATTTATCTGATATAGGGACTGCATACGGCCTATAGTCGGCTGCCATCAGCCCTTCGCGTTCCTCGGAGACGTACCCCTCCAGAATGTCCTCCTCGTCGGACAATCCTGGCGCCTCCCGATCCAAGTCAGGTTCCTCTTCTTTTAGTCCCGGCTTGGCGTCGACCTTATAAACGAGCATGGCCAGGCTATCGAAACCGTACCGGAGAAGCCTCCCCGTATTTCCTCAGCACCTCGACTGTCCCCTCGTTAAGAGTCAGGATAACCTGGCGCCTCGGACCAACGGCCTCCTCTACCTTGGCAACTGGCCAATCAGAGGAGGGAATGTCGGGGTTGCTCAGCTACAGCTGCTTGAGGATCTTCTCCGGTAACTCCTGCTTATGGGACAGCCATGCCCTGGCTCTTGGCTTGCTGGGTATCTTGCCCCAGTGGACTGCCGCGAGCTTCGCACCTAGGTACACATCGGCTCATCCTGCGATCGCCCGCTAATAGAAAGTGACGGATTCATGATGCCATCCGGCATCATCACATCGGGGCAGTGTACCCGACACATCCACGAACCTGTTGTGCAGCTTTCCAACGATCCGGCGCCACTGGTCCCTCGGGATATGTCCGTCACTGGAGCCCTCGTCCACCACTCCAATCACGATCTTACCTTTTGTTACCTCGGCGAAGTTTCGCTGGGGCTGCACGCTGGAACACGTCAGCTGCGGTGGTTGCACCTCTGATGATTGGTTAGTTAGTTGATTGGGCTTTGGGAGCTACTGCCCTTTCTGCCTTCTCAGGTGTGAAGTCCAGAATTCGCCTACTAGAGTCCAAGCACCCCCCGGTGCTTCGTATCTCCCCATTTGTTACTTTTTAACAAATTTTTTTTTTCTCTTAAATTTTCTGTAAATTAATAGCTTTATGAATACTGATTGATTTGCATACTAACATTATAGATTCACTGGCAACTGTTCATCAAGATGCCACACACGAAAATCATCAAAAAAACTTTTTGAGCAAATTTTGAACACACTATTTAAATGACAATTGAATTGACCAATTGACAATTGAATATTGATCCGCAAATTTGGTTAAGGGTACTTCGGGTCAGCAGCATCTAGCATCGATCTTTATGAAGATCGATCTTATGAAGATCGTCAAGCTGATAAGTTCAGTCTAATCCCAGCAGAGATAAGACCAAGGAAAAGGCAAATCAAGAAAAATGTGTGACGCGCAGACGCGCACAAATTATTATTATAATATGTAGGATAATTTATGGGAAGAAATAGAGACATAAGAAATGGAATCGCTATGTATTTGAATTAGAGGCTCCCGCGCGCCATTAATCGAGAAGGGTAACACTGGACCGAGAAGTTGACGGCCACACTAGGAAGTGGCAAATTCAAGAATCGGCGGCGGGCACACTAAACGTCGCCGGGGCCCTATATAAGGCGGGCCTCAGCCTTGGTATGGCACTTAGCGTCACTTTTTTGTGTTGGACCAAATCCATCGATCAGGTTCAATTAATACATTGTAGTTAGAAGTATTTTGTAGTTAGTAGCTTTCTCTCGCTTTTGCGGCTGACCTAGCGGTTCCCAAGGAATTCTCTCGCTCTTGCGGCTGACCTAGCGGTCCCCAAGTATACCTTTCTCCCTCGTGGCTGACCTAGCGGTCCCCGAATTAGGGTTCTCTCGAGCTTGCGGCTGACCTAGCGGTCCCCAAGTGTACCTTTCTCTCTCGTGGCTGACCTAGCGGTCCCCGAATAAGGGATTCTCTTGCTATTGCGGCTGACCTAGCGGTCCCCAAGTGCTCTTCTTGCTCTTGCGGCTGACCTAGCGGTCGCCAAGCGAGTCTCTCTCTTTCGCTCGTGGATGACCGAACGGTCCCCGAGCATACTGATCTTTCCCGTATAAAACGACGATCAGGACGAGATCAGCGAGACCCGGCATGATATATAATCTTATCCTGAAGTTGTAAATTATAAGAAAATAAAAGATTACGATATATTTTACGGCATAACTTCAGTCTTCTCCACCACAACTGAACCAAACAAATATCTGCGACGACCCTGGGCCGCCCCTGAGCCACCCAGACCCCTGACTAGACGTCACGAATGAAACTGGAGAGTACCATCACATGTGCTTCCAACTTTAATAGGCATCATTATTAAAACGCCACAAAGAAAGGCCAATTAACAAGCGACAGTGGATTTGCCGTGTTGTCAATTTAGATATTTAATAAAAATGTCCACGAAATCATAAAAACAGTTGTGCACGTTTAGGTCACGCATGTTATTTTTATCTTCCACTACACAGCGAGAAATCTCCAGGTCGATCGATTCTATTAAAAAAGAAAATCACTAGGTAAATATTTAAACAATTCTGGGAATATAGTGCCCGAAATTAATCAATTAAATTCTTGTCGTTCCTCGAGGAAACGAAGCAGAATTTTAAACTATTTCATGCTGACCCAAAAGTTCGGCTAGAGTAAGCTACCTCTGCTGGGAGAAAATTTGTTCTGAGGTCGCAGAAAAGACTGACAGAAAACCAATAAAGAAATCAAAACCCATACAAAAAAAAGTAAAAACCAAAAACATAATATATATTATCTATTCCGTCCAATGAAAGTAGCAAAATCTAGTAAACTTTACTACTCATACAGAATAAAATACCTTAAATGCCTAAAAACCAAAAAAAAAAAAAATTTATTAAATTAAAAAATATTCAACCGGTTTGTAAAAGCAAAATATTCGAAAGTGATAATTATAGTGATATGTGTGGGCAAAAAAAAAAAAAAAACAAACAAGAAAGGAAGACAACTTTGATAAAATCAAAATCGAAATTCTAAAACAATACCAAATGCTCAGATCTAAAATGCTATGCCAAAAAATAAAATTTACCGATCGTTCCTATGACAGCTATATGATATAGTCGTCCGATCAGGCCGGATCCGACTTATATAGTATTGAGAACATATAGAAGACTGTCTGCAAAGTTTCATTCAGATAGCTTTAAAACTGAGGGACTAGTTTTTGTAGAAACGGACGGACAGACGGACAGACGGACAGTCGGACAGACGGACATAGCTAGATCGACTCGGCTGTTGATGCTGATCAAGAATAAATGTACTTTATAGGGTCGGAAATGTGTGCTTCACTGCGTTGCAAACTTCCGACTAAAATTATAACACCCTGCAAGGGTATACAAATAAATAAATAACAAGAAAGGAAGCTAACTTTGGCATGCCGAAGTTTAAATACCCTTGTAGTAATTAGAAGAAAAGAAGAGAAGTGTTCTGACTTGTTCGCTTTCTCGGGTACTGTCATAAAATAAATGTTGCAAGTACAGAATGTTGCTGGCGAAAAATGTTGCAGGCAACAAAGCCAAACAGATATATACATTCCTATGGCAGCTGTATGATACAGTTGTCCGATTTTGATAAAATCAAATACGAAATTCTAAAATAATGCCAAATGGTCAGATCTAAAATTTTATGCAAATATCTTAAAAATTGGCTAATTTATAATATTTTTTATTAAAATTTACCGATCGTTCCTATGGCAGCTTTAAAACTAAGGGACTAGTTTGGGTAGAAACGGACGGACAGACGGACAGACGGACAGACGGAAAGACGGACAGTCGGACAGACGGACATGGCTAGATCGACTCGGCTGTTGATGCTGATCAAGAATATATATACTTTATAGGGTCGGAAATGTCTCCTTTACTGCGTTGCAAACTTCGGTCTAAAATTATAATACCCTGCAACGGTATACAAATAAATAAATAACAAGAAAGGAAGCTAACTTCGGCATGCCGATGTTTAAATACCCTTGTAGTAATTAGAAGAAAAGAAGAGAAGTGTTCTGACTTTTTCGCTTTCTCAGGTACTGTCATAAAATCAATGTTCCCAGTGCAGAATGTTTTTTTTTTTTTTTTGTTTTTTTTTTTTTATTTTGCATTTATTTATTGAATCTTCTCGTTTTCGAGTCTAACAATAAGTGTATCAAATCGTATATTATAACCTAACTAGCAGTCATATAGACTGTAACAGTATAAATGGCCCTGACAAATTATGGCTGGGTTGGAAGATCAGTACGTTGCAGGCGGGTTCGGTTGGAAACCCGAGTCAAGACCCTTGCGAGTGGATTTGGGTGGGCACAGAGTTTTACATTGTAGGATGCTTTTTGCTTGTCTATTTCATCTTT
>VNJU01005535.1:0-10695 GCA_008042675.1 Drosophila seguyi | reverse complement strand
CTGCTTTTTAGTTGGTATGTGTAGAAGTTCTTTTTTGATTCCACCAAGTAATTAGACACGGCTCTAAAGTCTTCTTCCGACTTCGTTTGGATTTTGGTCTCGTGTATGTTCCCTTTTATAAGCGGAACAACATGGAAATTTTGTTGACCAGGGCGTTTGAGCTTTTTTCCCTTACGTATATAGGTGGGGGCTTTGGTTTATTTTGGGTCACCTGCCCCAGTTCTGCTCGGTTGTTCTCCTCCTCAGCTAAGATGGCGAATCGGTTATCATTGGAACTCCTAGTTTGGTTATTGCTTGTGTTGGTACGGTTGATCTTTGGTTTATTACCAACCGTGTTTAGTGGACTAAGCTTACGCTTAATCTGGATGTAGCGATCCATACCGGTCTGTATAGCTGGAACCGCCGGTTGCTTATCGAAGCTTACGGTTTTTGTTGCCATTGTATTTTGCACTGCGGCCGTTGGCACCGAATTCGCAATATTGGTAGTCTGTTTAGTTGTTGGTGGTGATTTTGCTGCGACTGCAGAAATTGTAGCACTGCTAGTTGTTGGAGCTTCTTCCATAGAAGCCGGCGGTGGTGGGGTTTGGCATTGGTAGCTCCATGATGTGGGAGTTGGGGTAAGCAAAGTGGGTGAGCAAGAGCTCGCTTTCTTGCTGTCTACGGTCAGTAGAGCCGGGTTGCTCTTTGTTGACTTCTTTTCTTCGATGATATCGCGTGTTGAGAAGTAAGAGTAACAGGCGTTTCTTGGATTTACGGAGCTTCTACGCTCATTCTTTTTATCGCTGCTCATTATTCGAGCTTATTGCGCGTGGCACTTATTAATTTAAATTAAATAAGCACTTATTTTGCTCATAACACAAGTTTAAAATATATTTTTCTTTTATTGGTTAGCGTCTTTTCGCACTATTTGGACTACTCCAGAATAATATACTTTGTATTTAATTTATTTCATCCACTTTCTTTAATTTTTCCCGGAGCTCACGAAAAACCACGTCCGCTCACTGCGAGAGTTTGTTGATGATCGCTATTGAATTCGAAATATCGTAGCGTGGAGCAAGAACTTCAGGAGAAAGTTCTAGGCATGTGGTGGATACCAGAATCAGACATGCTTACTTTCGTAATCAGACCAGATTTGCTGCAGAGGTCGGCGACACCGACAATGCGCCGAGTGTTGAGCATCGTAATGTCCATTTTTGATCCGCTAGGGATACTTGGATTTTTTAATATCCGCGCTAAAACCATCCTACAAAATATATGGAGGTCTGGTGTGAGCTGGGATGACGCTATTAAGGAACCGGATAAGAATGACTGGCAGGCCCTTCAGCCCAAGATAAGTGATCTACGCATTCCACGCTTTATGTTCTGTTCAAGTACAGTCGAAAGTGCGCAGTTAAATGTATTTGTCGACGCCAGCCTGGATGCTTATGCTTCGGTAGCATATTTGCGTATCGAATCTGATGGCGGAATCAGATGATCCCTGGTGGCGTCAAAGAGCAGGGTGGCCCCATTAAAACCAATATCAGTGCCTCGTATGGAATTGATGGCAGCTGTTTTGGGCCTGCGCTTGGCAAGATTTTTGGAGTCTGAGCTGACGATTAGACTTAACAAACGCCTGCTATGGACTGATGCTCGAGATGATTTCTTCTGGATAAGGTCTGATGCCCGCAAGTACCCTGAATTCGTAGCCTTACGTGTTGGCGAAATTCTTGAAGGATCTGAGCTTGGAGACTGGAGCTGGGTACACTCGGAACAAAATGCAGCGGATGAAGGGACCAAATGGACGAGGAACTGTAAAATAAACAGCTCGACAAGATGGTTTACTGGTCCAGAATTTTTGTGGCAAGACGAGTCACAGTGGCCAACACAAACTGGAACGACTGTGAGTAGCGAATGTGAGCTACTGTACCACGATAAAAAATGGCGGGAGTATACGACATCGATGAAGTGTATTATGCCGGACCAGCTGCGTTTCAGTAGACTTGAGCGTCTACGTGGTGCCCAAAGACGAGTGCTAGAGTTCTTACGTGGTATTCACAAGAAATCTTGTGGTCCTGAACTGGAACAACTATTCAAGCTGAAACGTAATGTTGAAATGGATACGGTTTTTGCACACGTATGCCAAGAGGAAGCGTTTGCTTATGAAATACGCTGTCTAAGGAAAGGAGACAGCATAATCAACCGGAAGAGCCCTGTTTTCAAACTTGACACAGGTGGTGTGCTTAGAATGAATGGTCGCATCAAAGCTATTGCAAACGTGGAAGAAGACGTGAAGCATCCGATCATCCTTCCCAGACATCACCGAGTGACGTATCTCATAGTCGAGCACTGCCATCGCAAATATCATCATTTGCACGGAGAGATCGTTGTCAACGAGATTCGTCAACACTATTGGATACCAGGCCTAAGAGCACTTGTGAAAGACATCGTAAAAAACTGTTCGGCTTGCTGCGTTCGACGAGCTCAGCCGCTGCCGCCAATAATGGGAAATTTACCGAAGGAGCTCCTTTCACCCTTCACTCAGTCCTTTACTTCTACTGGAGCGGATTATTTTGGCCCAATGGAAATCGCCGTAGGAAGACGGCGAGAGAAAAAATGGGGAGTGTTATTCAGCTGTCTAACATGTCGTGCTGTACATTTCGTCCCATCTCTATCTACAGATTCATTCCTGTAAGCTCTGAAACTGTTCACCGCCCGCCGAGGCGAACCTGTCAAGATGCTGTCTGAGATCGGAACTAATTTTCGCGATGCGAGCAGAGTCCTGGCGAAAGAGATCGAGCGCATATAAAGTTCGGAGGTGGAATGTAAATATCCGGAAATTTTGTTTGCCTTCCGCCCGGATCGCCTCATATAAGCGGCGCATGGGAACGCATCGTGCGTTCTACAAAGTCAATCTTGACAGAAATTTTGGCAAAAGCTGGTCTGCATTTGCTTTAAATTCAACGCCATTGACGTACATCCCTTTGGAATCCGAGATTTCCGAAGCTCTGACGTTAAACCACTTCCTGGTCGGTACTTCTAGTGGACTACGCGAGCATGGCGCGATGAGACCAATGGACCTGGATTAGGAAAAATGTTCCGGATCGCTGGCCAATTAGCGGATCGCTTCTGGAAAAGATGGTTTCGTAAGTATCTACCCACGCTCACTAGGCGAACGAAGTGGTACCGAACCCAAGGCCAATTGCTGTGGACGACTTTGTTATTGTCGTGGACGAGACGAGCAAGCGGAACTCCTGGCCGAAAGGAATCGTTGTGGATGTTCACAGTGAAAAAGATGGACAAGTACGAAGCGCTATAGTGCGTACAACCGAAGGATTCGTAACTCGCCCCGTGGTCAAGCTGGCCGAATTGGACATCGTCAGGACTGGTAATACTTAGCGTAGCCATGCAGAAGAATTACGAGGTCGGGAATGTTACGAGGCTGACAAGGGATGCGCAGCCACGAGCTAGTGCCCAATTTGAATTTTTATAAACACTGGTTTGCAAGAACGAGACAACTAGAGAAGTAAGCGTCATTGTGAAATTGAAATGCGGCAAACCACAAGTGTAAGAACAAAAATGTAAAAAAAAAATTTCAGCCTATTGTACTCAAGCGCCGGGACCCAGGCGTCCCAACAAATATGTTGGACGTTTTTCATAGATCAATGGACACCTCGGATCCAAGTATTTCGATTGCAAAAGACGTTATTCAGCTTTTAGAATTACCCCATATTGCTCCAAATAATAATGTTTCTATAGATGCAAACAATGAACATGACTCCAACTCTAACGAAAGTATCTAAACTTCCAATTACATATGTACTATTAATAAAAATGTTTATAATAATAAAAAAATATATTTTGTCATATTGTTTCTAAATTTATTATCAATAGACTTGTCTACAACTGACAGACCTTAAAATTACGTATACGCCATGCCATCTTAATTGGGCGGTAAGAGTAGACGTGCCAAAAACGTCAAACTTTTCATTTAATAATAAGCGGTCTATAAATATAATATACGCCAAGTTTCAGCTTCCTAACTTCATTGTTTTAATTATTTCAAAAAATGTTGTCATTTTGCCCAATGTGTAACGGTAAGCAGAAACAGAACCGCGCTAACCTTATGTCTCAATACAGCACGGATGACCTGACTGTTGTGCTTGAAAGCAAGAGGAAGCTCGTCCTGGTAGATTATTGCTATATGGCTCACGAAAGAGCAGCCCTACCGGAGGAACTTAGGAGCCTGGTGGAAGCCAGCCCGAACGACCAGCAACTGTTCGTGGGTGCAGACGCCAACGCACATCACTGCGTGTGGGGAAGCCCCGACATAAACGACAGAGGTGAGTCACTCTTGGACTTTCTACTATCCACTAACATTTGTATAGCAAACGTGGGGGAGGAACATACCTTCGTAGGTCCCATCTCCTCGAACATGCTAGACGTAACATTCGTAACGGGACGATGTACTATGGTATCAGAATGGAGAGTTCTTGAGAGACCTAGAAGGATGATCATAAGTTCATTCTATTCCAATATGAATTCGACCACTCTCCCAAGCCAGCCGTCTTTAGGAACCCCCGGAACTCTAACTGGGGAAAGTTTAAGAAGACGATTACGACTCGACTCGCGACTGGTCCGGGCATAGTAAAATCCGCGAAAGACATAGAAAAAACCCTAGATAACCTCTCCCAAGAAATACTAGATGCGCAACGCGCAGCATACCCGACATCTAGAGCCAGGAAGAGGACCAAGCCACCCTAGTTTTGCTTCTAGCAATAACCTCAGAGAATTTTTCAAAATCGCAAAAGAGGCGAAAAATGATATTATCAATGAGGAAGCCCCAAGGGCTTCAAGCCGATAAGCCTCACCTCTTTTTTACTCAAGACGCTAAAAAAGCTGCTGGACATATACATCAGAAACGATGGGGGAAAACTGCTGAAACCAACCAGCATGCTTGCACAAAAGGGAATTCAGTGGAGGCTGCACTACACTCACTAGTAGCCACCATTGAGAGCCCCGCACAACACAGAATATGCTCTCGGAGTGCTTGTGGACATATCCGGAGTATTCAAAAAAGTTACCACAGACGCTATAAAGGACCTCGTAGACGCGGCCAACACGCCCACCGCCATCAGCAAGTGGATAAGAAATCTTCTAAGCTGTAGCTGTACAATCCGATTGGGGCACCGCCTCCATGGTGAAAGTAGCTCACAGGGGCACGCAGCAAAATGGGGTCCTGCCACCTCTCCTGTGGAATATGGTGGTGGACGACCTGATCAAGAGATTCGAAAGAGAAGTTTCAAAAATAACGGGCTATGCTGACGACATAATCATAATTATCACAGGAGTCTGTCATCGACCCTCAGCTCGATTATGGAACTAACACTAAGGGAGATATGTAAGTTGGCGAAGAAAGTAGGACTCAGTATCAACGCGGACAAGACGGACCTCATTATCTTCACTAAAATATACAAGGTACCGCTATGGGTACCCCGGAAATGAACGCAACCAGGCTTACTCCGAAACCACAAGTAAAATACCTTGGCATTGTACTAGACAGCAAGCTGGCATGGAAGCACAATGTACTAGAGAGGGTAAAGAACGCCACCATAGCGCTATACGCATCCAAGAAGATGCTTAGCAGCACAAGGGTCCTCTCACCCGGTCCAATGCACTGGATAGTGCGTGGTGGTGCGTCTGCTGTATGGAGCCCTTCTGTATTGGCAAGCCATGGAAAAGAGAACATATTACAAGCTTATGGAGAGAACTCATCGGCAGGCACTGCTCTGCATAACAGTGGCGCTGAGATCAACCCCGACAAAAGCACTCCAAACCATAGTCGGAATTGATCCCCTAGATATCTACGCGCAACTGACTGCAGAAAAGGCAGCACAACGCCTGGTTGCATCAGGGTATATGTATCTACAAGGATTCGCGTACAGTTCAATTGGTGATGATAACCAGAACGTGCCCGGATGTAAAAACTACAACATTCATGAAACCTGACGACTGGAAAACGGGTCAGAACCATGCTCAACGCCTCAATATATACACCGACAGCTCGAAAATGGAAGGACGAGTTGGAGCGGGCATATACTGTACAGACCCTGAAATGAGGCTGTTGTATAAGCTATCAAGCCAATGCAGCATATTCAAGCGGAAGTATTGGCCATAGGGAAAGCGGCAGAGCTTGCGCAGAACAAAGACCACCCATTTGAAGCGGTTAACTTGTGTACCGGCGAGCAGAGAGGCACTAGATACTCTTAGCAAGACTATGTCAGTGCAGATCTACTGGGTTTCCAGCCACTAGGGCATCGAAAGTAACTAGACGGTCACTGCCTAGGTCACTGTCTAGCTGCGGCACATGCAGTCAAGCTGGGCATTACCGAAAACGCCAAATGCCGGTAATGTGATGAATCAGAGGCAACAGAAACCTTGGAGCAACTCTTTGTAAATGTTCGCCCCTAACAAGGGCAAAAATAAATTACCTGGGCACTGCGCTTCTGGCATCGCTAGAAGATGCACCCAAGAAGAAGCCAAGCAATCTTCTTGCCTTCGCGAAAAATACCTATTCTCTTGGACGTTGATGCACAACGATCAGTACACTCAAGTGGCCCGTATGACACCAAGCACGTCCTTGTTCTTTCGTGCGAAAGATGAAAATATAGAAATTCGAGGAAGTAACTACTGGCATGTTCCCAGATTGTTTGCTTGCATGCGTACTAAGTGGGTTAGTATTAATGTTTTTAGTTTAGGAAGGCTATCTACGTTTGAAATTATGATGTACAAATCGTTATAATTTGCACATAAGACTCTAAAGGGTTCATGCAGTTGAACGGACGTTCTACAATGGTGCAGCACTAAGAGAATATAGGATCTAGTATTTCTACTCGGTACGTGAAAGATAAGCTGACCCAACAAGTCAGCACTTTTCACGTCACCGTGGATAAGGTTATAAATAAAGGTAATCCAAGCGTGGTTCTACGGTTGGATAGGGATGGTAAGTTAATAAGGAGGAGTCTACTAGAATAGGAAGGTAACCTCTGGTTTGCATCCCACTTTAAACCGCGTAAAGCGAAAAGTAAAAAGTTAAGTTTAATAGGCTTGCACTGCACCATGTTTGAAAATTGTTAAGATCTGTTTGTAAATCAGACTGGCAGGAGGCATCCGTATATTGCATATTGGTGTCGTCCGCATACATAAGTACTCTGAGTTAGTAAGTTAGTGAGTTTGGGCAGATCATTCATAAATAATGTAAACAGCAGGGGACCCAAATGGCTTCCTTGCGGAACGCCAGAAGTAACCCTGAGAACATTAGATAAGGTGTTTTCAAATAGGACCTTTCGCGCCCTGCCATTCAGATAACTTGAGATCCTAAGAAGATCAACCGGAAATCCCATTAGGTCGAGTTTCCGAACAAGGAGAGAATGGTTGACAGAGTAGAATGCTTTACTGAAATCAGTATAGATTACGTCTGTCTGAAGGTTTTTATTGAAGCCCCTTATTATGAAGGAAGTGAGCTCCAAAAGATTAGTAGTCGTTGATCTTCGCTTTATAAATCCATGTTGGCATGGAGAAATAATTGAGTAATGATTTTTTCGAAAAGTTTTGCGATGGCCGATAACTTAGAGATCCCTCTATAGTTATTGACATCTAATTTGCTATGAATTCTTCCAAATAATGGGAAAGTAGGAGGTCTCTAGTGACAAGGAAACAAATTTTAGAAGGGGATTGCACAGGGCGTCGGCACAATACCTAAGCACACAGCCAGGTGTTCCGTTGGCATGATATAAGATTAAGTCCGATTTGCGTCGGTGGAATTAGAGTAAGTGGTTTAAAAAAACTGCAAAAACAGATCGGCAAATGCCTGATCATTTTTTACGGTGGTATTTTCAAAGGAAAGCGAGGAAGGATGAGCAATTGGCTTACGTTTGGTGTTAACAAAATTATAAAACTGTTTTGGGTTATCAGAGAACTGGGCCTTACAACGAGTCAAATAATTTTTGTAACACTGCGCGTTCAGCAAGGTAAATCTCGACCGATCAGATAAATAAGAGGAAAGAACAGATTGAGAGCCGTTACGCTTATATTTAGAATACAGATAAGATTTCTTATTTTTAAGGCGACTCAACTCTTAAGTAAACCCAGGAGGCTTATTCGAGGTTGAAGGATAGAATAACGGAACACATTCAAGAAAAAATGAATTCATGGCACTGTAAAAAATATCCATGGCTTCAGCCATGTCAGTGCACCTGTATAGATCGGACCAATTAAAATCAGATATGAGGTTATTCAGCCGTTCGAAGTCCGTCTTGCGAAAGCAGAGGACTTTTTTGGCTGGACGATCAGAAATATTCTGTAACTCAGTCCCAATGTCGATAGTCACATCGAAAGTAGGATGATAGGGATCTTCGGGTAGCGTCAGCGGCGCCGCCCTGGCTAAACTAACTCTTGCCGGGTCAGAGACGAAACAGAGATCCAGCAAGCGCTCTAGGGAATTTCGTACATGGTTGACTTGAGACAGCGAAATGTCGAACAAGCCAGAAATAAAATCATGCTGTGTGGTGGTAAAAAGTGTATTGGAGGAATTGGTTGAGGACCAAATAGCCCCTGGGATAGATCCTTACAGATTTCGAAGGCCACGAAAGCAGTCTCTAGGTCCATTAAAAATCCCCCGGACAACCATATTGGCCTAAGCGTGGCCCCCGTGAGGGACATCCGGCTTAACCTAACCTAACCTATTTCTTTGCGCGTAAAAGATCAGGGAAGTGGTTTTATTGTGGTATAATCGATTATTGATTCAATTAAACGCAACCCGTTTTGCGATACAAGTAAATCACTTATTAAAACAAAATTTTCGATTATTGTGTACCATATGAATAATCGTGCCCTCCCGAAATGTGAATAATTTTCCTCACTTTCTTTTTGTGCTGTGTTTTGAAGAGGTGTTTGTTCGGAGAATTCTACGAAACGATCGATATTGTATTGATTAAAATCACCAATCGTTTATTAAAAAGCGATTCCCTTCTTACAGCTATCGATACAGCTGATAAAACGGATTTGGAAAAGCTGCGGCCATTGTCCGATTTGGGCATTCAGTTACCAAATGAAAATTAACTTATAATTGACAAAAAATACATAAATATAATCCGTGCAAAGAATGGGCAGTTAAACAAGGTAAAAAAGTTCGAAGCTAAAAAAACCAAAACTGTTGCGCCGGCAGAGCTGTATAAAGTGCGCCAAGGAATAGAAAAAGTTCTATGCAGCGATAGAAACATTCCCGTCAGGTTCCGTTCCTGTGATGTGAACCATAATTTTCAGCATAAATGCGAATCCTGCGGCCACAACGAAAAGGCATGTCCACTAAAAGATATAATAGTTTATTCTTTTCAGCACAAATACTGGAAAATATAGTTCTTGACATGGTTATAAAAAGGTTCAATGCTAATTCATTGATTTGATTGTTATATTATCAAATTTTGTAAACACTGTGAAAACTATAAGAAATAAAATAATTAAGATATTTTATTGTAATTTTTCCTTGACAATTTTACCTCTGTATTAAATTTCGTCTTTAAGAAAAACGCGTAAGGTAACCCTTACAACCTAAGATACGTTGGGCTGCCACGAGCATTCTCCGCGGACGATGATATGAAAACTGGGTGGTATAGAAAAGGATTTTATCAATTCATTCTACTCGAATAAATAATATTATAAGTATATGAGATTAATAAAAAAAACAAACAATTGTGAATCCAACTTCAAAATGACTACATCACTTACAATTGCTTTAATTGGAAATACATCTATACTAAGCGAACATCTTTTAAATAACAACGTAACTATGAGAGAGCTTTAATTGATTTTTATAAATTCTATCCCGAATCTGGACGAAAAAAATAATATATTTCAAGTTGAAAGTGAAGCAGTGTGACCTTCATGACAGCGTAAAACTTGAATGCAACACCAACATTTTACAAATTCAAGTTATTACCAAAAATAAGACGGTATATGGGCAATTCCATGCTGTCGCACGGGACATTTTTACGCTTTTAAAGCAAAAAAA
Organism: Drosophila seguyi; assembly: GCA_008042675.1. Taxonomy (NCBI): domain Eukaryota; kingdom Metazoa; phylum Arthropoda; class Insecta; order Diptera; family Drosophilidae; genus Drosophila; species Drosophila seguyi. The sequence goes on along the minus strand of VNJU01005535.1, from coordinate 650 downwards.
AGACAAAAAAAAAAAGAAATTAAAGCAATTCAAATTTGGCGAGTAGGTTTAAATTATTACTCTTCCATAGCTCTATTATTGGTGAAAAAGTTGAGTTCGGCCAACTTTTCATTTTCAAGATAATTGCAAAAAACTACCGATGTCGCACGGGAAAAAAAATGGAAGTAGTTTTGTTGGCCTACCGTTCAAAGTCAAAGTTTAGCGAAACCTAAAGGAATATTTTAATGAGTCTAATTTTAAAATGTTGTGTCATCATTTATCTTCATAATGTTTTTGTCTTAAAGCAAAAAGATCGTTTTTTTTTTTTTAAATGGACTTTGTATCACTGTCGCACGGGACATGTCGCACGGGACATCATAATTTTTTGGATTTTTTTTGTAATTACAGTTATGAAATAAAGTGAAAACAAGATTATTTATTATGTTTTTATATAAAGTCAACAATTTAATGTTCTAAATGACAAACTTACATTATATATACTTAAACTAATATGTGCAAAACAATTAAATAAATTATTTTTGTTCGGAATACGCAGTCCTAGCTGATTTCATTGTTTTGTCATTTTAATAAAAATAATGCAATTTTAAAATGACCCGACAACTTTTTATATTTTCCCATTTTTCATTTAACTTGAGCAATATGCATGCATT
>VNJU01005519.1:0-14385 GCA_008042675.1 Drosophila seguyi | reverse complement strand
TACCCGTGAACGCTAAAGCCACATCATCCGCGTAAGCGACAACCCGACAGCCGCCCTCCTCTATGCCCTGTAGCAGTTCATTGACCGCCACATTCCATAGGAGAGGGGAGCGTACTCCACCCTGCGGTGTGCCTCTGTTGACTTGTCTGGAGATGGTTGACCCCGCCAGTATTGCTTCCACCGTTCTGCTACGCAAGATCCGGTCGATGAGAACCACTGTGTGTTGATCAATCCCCAGCCTAGTCAGTGCCGTTGTGATTGAGCCTGGGAGAATATTGTTGAAAGCGCCCTCTATATCCAAGAAGGCGACGAGTGTGAACTCCTTTTCGTGGAGCGATTTTTCAATTAATGAGGTAAGCGAGTGGAGTTCTGTCTCTGTTGATCTGCCTCTTCTATACGCATGTTGGCATTCTGATAAGGATTCGTAGGTGCAGACTAATAAGTCTCTCCAGCGTGTTGAGTAGAAACGAGGAGAGGCTTATCGGCCTGTAGTCCTTGGCCGTGAAATGCGAAGGCTTGCCTGCCTTGGGAATGAACAATACTTTTGAGCGGAGCCATCCACTCGGAATGACCCCTGTGTCGAGGATGATCGAAAAGATTAGTCGAAGCCAGGGCGTGGAAAGTTCAGCTGCTTAGCTAATCTGTGCAGGTATGATACCGTCCACCCCTGGGGATTTGTATGGGCTGAAGCTGTTAATTGCCCAATTTATGTTCCTTTCACTAAGGCGGTATCCCAATTCGGACGGACCCCGCCATGTCGGGGGGTTAGGCGGGCTGCTCTGAGACGTACAGGCAGGGAAGTGGGCATCCAGGAGAACCCCAAGGGTTTCCTCGCTGGAGGTCGTCCAGCTGTCGTCAGGACACTTGACGATGCCCGTGTTAGGGGGCGTCGTCGAGAGGCCTTTCTCAGCCTAGACGCCTCTGAGTAATCCTGAATTCGTGAGGAAAAGTCGAACCAAGCCCTTCTTTTGGCCTTTCTTAATTCCCTATTGTATAAGGACAAGTTAGTTTCATAGAGGCGCCACGCTGCGTCCGTGTTGGCGCTCCGGGCTAGATTGAAAGACTGCCTCGCGGTCTTCTTGAGGCAGGCTAATTCTTTACACCACCACGGTGGTTTCTCCCCGTCTTCCCCCCTTTACTACTACGGGGGCAGGACCTGTCCATAGCTGTGCTACAAGCATCGGTAAAGGTTTCAACTAGATGCTCCAGCCCCTCTGGACAGTAGTCCGAGTTGGTTGGGGCTGGAGGGGGTTTAAGAATCTTAATCAGCTGGGATCTATGTTTTGCCCAGTCAGTCCTCCGGGGGTTCCGGAAAGTGACCGGGTTGAACATATCGAAGCCTAGCTTGAATTGGATGTATCTGTGGTCAGAGAAAGAGTGCTTCTCCAGCACCCTCCACGACTTCAGTGCATCCCTGAGGGATTCAGTAAGAAGGGTGATTTTTAGTAATGAAGGTGGGTTCGTTACCCGAATTTCCCACTAGTAGGTTAGATGAAAGGATAAAATCAAAAAGAGTCATACCCCTGTCATTGGTGTCAGTGCTTCCCCACTGATGGTGTTGTGCGTTTGCGTCGCACCCAATAATTAGGCCCAGACCCAGTCTTCTGCTGTCCTCGGTGACTTGCATCAGGGTTTCGGGGATAGGGTCCAGGTCGTGTCCCAGGTAGGCAGAGCAGATCCGGAGGGATCCGGTTGGTCCCTCTAAACATGCGGTAACAAAGTCTTCTTTACTGAAATTGGGTACCAAGAAAAGAGTTAGTTCTTTCCTAGCGAGTATGCAGGCTCGCGAATTACCTGATGTAGGGGCTGCGTTAAGTCTATAGTCGGCTGCCCTCAGCCCTAGGATTCTGTCGCCCCAGATCCAGGGCTCCTGAATGAGGACAGCGTCGATACCACCTTCCGCCAGGTGGATAAGTAGGGCAGCGGAGATTGCTTTACTGTGGTGGAGGTTTATCTGCAGAAACGTCAACGACATTCTGCTTTTTACCTCCAAAACTGTAATGTCGGCGTCTGAGAACGGCTCGTCCAGCCCGTCATCCTCCTCGGACATCCCAACATCACGCAGGCCCCTCGCCCGCTCACTCTCTTCGGAGACATAGCCCTCAAGGATGTCCTCTTCGTCGGACAGACCTTCGGGTGCCTCCTCAATCCGAGGGCCCTCTACTTCCGGGTCCTCTTCCTTATCGGCCCGCTGTGTGTCGGCCTTGTAGACTCGTACGGCCACACTATCAAAGCCGTACCGAAGAATCCCCCGTTCTTTCTCAGCACCTCGACTGTCCCCTCATTACAAGTCAGGACTACCTGGCGCTTCGGACCAACGGCCTCCTCCACCTTGGCTTCTCGCCACTCAGAGGAGGGGAAGTCGGGGTTAGTCAGCTGCAAAAGCTTGAGTATTTTCTCCGACTCCGCTGGCTTGTGTGCGAGCCCTTGGCTTGCTGGGGATCTTGTCCCAGTCACCGGCGGCGAGTTTCGCACCTGGGTACACTTCACCCAATCCTGCGATAGTCCTCTTATAAAATGCGACCGATACTTCGTCTTTGCACGCGATTGCCTTAATGCCGCCCTGGTGCCAACCGGCGGACCACCAGACGCCAGCAGCTCCTCCACGAACCTGCTGTGCAGTTCCCCAACGATCCAACGCCATTGGTCCCCTCGGGATTTGTCCGTCACTGAAGTCCCCTTCCACCACTCCAATTAGGATCTTACCCTTGGTCACCTCGGCGAAGGACCGCTGGGGCTGCACCCTGGATCGCTTTGGCTGCGGTGGTTCCACCTCCGCAGACCGCTGGCGTTTGACAGGGCTCCTGCCCGCTTCAGGGTCGGCTGGTAGGGCCTTGGGTGCTGCTGCCTTCCCCACCTTGGTAGGCTGGAAATCTGGCAGGATGCCTTTCGCCCATCTAATGCTCTGTGTCCGCCTCCATGGCTGGATTGGCTCGCTCGAGGATGAAGGCCGCTCTTCTCCGCTCATGGTAGAGCGTCTTCTTCTTCCCCTGCTGCTGCTGGGCCGAGCATCCGGGGGTGGGCTCACTTCTAGAGCCGCTTGCGGTCACGCCTAGGGACTTGCCCCCGGTCACGGCACAAGGCGTTGGTTCACACTTTCCCTTTGCTCCGGCCGCCGGATGAAGGCGATCTGTTGAGCTCTCCTCCTCCTTGCTTTGCGCTCGACCGCTAGGCGTCTTCGAGCTTGAATTTGAGAGGGGGACGTCCCCAGCCGCCCTTAAGGTTTGGCGGCCACCTATGTTTTTGTTTTTTGTATTAGAATTGTTCATGTTTTGTTCCCGCGAGTATGCTGGGATGGGGATGGTCCGCCACGGCAGAGCCCGCATACCGTGGTAAGCCTAGTTGAAACTGATGGGTCGGCCGGTCCACCATATGCTGTTCCCCCTTGGATTGGGGTAATTTTTTGGGCAGGAGTTTTCTTTTCCCCGCCCGACTACCATTTGTCAGCATCCTCAGAGACATGACCTACTGGGACCTGATTCCCCGGCCTCACGGGGAGACTATTGTCGCACTTCCAGCGGTGGGGCACGTGATTTCTCAGCCGTTGTTCCCCCTGTACGCCCGCTGGCTGACGGCCCAATTGAATATTAAGCGCCAAGAACATATCTTGAGTTTTGCGAAAACTCAATAATACGTCTATAAAACCGTTTTTGGTTTGCCGCATAAAAGACATTTTCCCTTTCAACCTCGCGACAGGCCTCACAACAGTATCGCAGACCAATGTTTTTTCTTACATCGTCTACCGTCCGAGCCCCAACACCAATGCACTTGGAGTGCATAATGCTGTCGCACAGCCAGCAGCCGATTGTAAGATTAGCAGAGGTAATAACCTTTTTACAGATTTTAGCGAAACAGACAATAGCGGACATTATATGGACTTACCACTGTACCTTTGCGTAGGAAGAGATAAGAAGAGTGCAGGTGCACCGAAAAAGCGGGAGAGTGAGAGAGCGGGTGAGCGTGAGAGCAAGCTTTTCGTTTAGCTGTAACGACGGCGCAAGCTAAACGGAGAAGGCAAAAACAGGAATTCAAAAAATGCAAAAGCAAACACTAGCAGCACAACTTATATGTGAAATTAATAACAATTAAATACACAAGACAGAATAGCTGCGTGCACACGAAGTGAACGGGACCTTTATTAATCACAAAATCAAAGATTAAAATAAAAAACCGAATGTTTTTATAAAAAAATTCACAAAACGAGAGCGCAAGAAAAAACACGTCCGAGAGAAAGCTTATACCAGATAAACCAGATGAACTCTTTTTCAAGCCCAACTCGAACCAAATTTTCAGTCCCATCTTCAACAAAAGCTATTGTCGTTTGGATCTTCGTCGTATTCAGCCAGTAAGTTCACCGGGTCCTAAGGGAATACCGGTCTGTGTACTCAAGTATTGTGCCAAGGGTTTGTGCAACCCCCTTCTCAAATTGTTTATCTTATCATTAGAATCATCATAATTTCTCCTTATTTGGAAGGAATCATTTATTATTCCTCTCCAAAAAAAAGATAGCCAATCGGATGCTGGCAACTGTAGTTGAATCTCTAAGCAGTCGGCTATTCTAAAACACATTGAGAATGTAATAGCTCCTCACTTGCAACATTTATGGGCTTATAAGCGGAAGGTCGGCCACTACAAAACTTTTGGAACTTACCTCATTTGTTATTAAAAGCTTCCAACGTAATTTACAATTCGATGTTACTTACACGGACTTTAGAAAAGCTTTTGACTCGGTTAATTATTGTTTTCTTGTAGGGAATCTTGATTTAAAGTGGTTTCGGTTGATCTTAATTGGTTTCAGAGTTATTTGAGTGACACGACCCAAGAGGTTATGTTTAAGAATGCTCTATCCAACTCCCTCAGTGTCACATCTGACGTCCCACAAGGTAGCCATCTCGGCTAACCGCATCACTTTTCGCCCTGCTAATTTACGGTGCCGTGGAGAGCCCCTAGATGCCATAACAGCTCAAATTCCACGTTTCTGGACTAACAGCTAGAACCTTTATACACTTAGCAGTAAATCACGGTAGGAGGGAAGTACATTAACCTTTTGGGGTCTTATGTGTCGATTACAATCGCCTCTTTGACTGACTCATGGAAAACTGTATTGCTAATGGAATTAGCTGGTAGTATTTCAAGAACCTAAAACCAAACTTTCCTTCTTCTTGAAATCTTCTTGGATTTAATCATCAGCAGCTGAGTCCAAGAAGGCTTCTGTTGAGAGCCCGCTGCGGGTTTTAGGGATTCGCCTAGGTGCTGCAGATCAGTTGCGGTTTTTGTTGCACTTAGGAGACACATTTAATAGTTCTAGGGTTTTAAAATTACCATCTAGCGCTAAAAACATATTATGAGTTTTATGAAAAATCCCTTATACTTCCTTAAACCGCCCTTGGTTTGCCGTATAAAAGACATAATTTTTGTTTCGACCTCGCGACAGGCCTTACAGTAGTAATCCAATGTTTTTGATGTTTCTTCGCACATCGTCCACCGTCCGAGCTAAATATGAATGCATGTACAATGTTTTTGCACAGCCAGCAGCCGATGGCAAGAAATTTAGCTACAATAACCTTTTTTTAAATTCTAGAAGCGCAGACAATTTCTTCACTGAAACCTCTACGTAGGGGGAGATAAGAGAGTGAGGGGGTGAGCGTGTGAGCGTAGGAGCAAGCTTAACATTTATTTGTCGCGACGGAACAGTCAACGGCTAAACGTAGTAAGCAAAAAAAGGAAGACAAAAAATAAAAGAATGAAATAACTGGCAGCTCAACCTAATTTGTGAAAATAAATGTAATTTAATTCACAAAAGCTGCAATCACCCGAAGTGATCGGGACCTTTATAAATTACCAAACAGAAGATTTAAATAAAACCCCGGTAGTTTTTTATGCAAAATTAACACAACAAAAAACACGTCCGTTTAATTGGAAGAGAAAAAGCCGAATTATCTTCCACAAACTGATATTTTTCAGTGACAAAGCAAGTGGCGTCTCCTGTTCTTGTAGTTTTAACAGCTTAAGTTATACGATAGCCCCATCTTCACTTCTTGTCGAAGTTCGGCCAACATAACTTCGATATTCTGTGTTGGTTCATTCATTCAAGTTCATTCTATGTTGTCCTTAGATTTAAAATAGCATTGCACATAGGTTATTCTGGCGCTTGTTTAATTAAGTGCTGCCTTGCAATCTGCCATCAACTCAGAGTTCGTTTTGAGTGCTTGCTCTCCGACTATTTACTCTAAATTTTTTGAGTATCTCTAGGGTCTCGCTGCATTGATAGTCTAACTCTCTCGAAAATAGCGACTACATCAGCCTGGAAGACCGTCGCTGATGCTGGGAGACTGAAAGTAGACTCAATACCCCCAACTTATCCTGAAACCTTCGGTGTAGAGTGATACTTCACCCTGTTAGGTTACTCTGTCCACTCTTCCCTCGACGGGTAAGAGGTCGTGTAGCCATTTTAGTGGTCGTGTAGTCCGTATCTTTGTGTCCTTGTGAATGATGTCCTTTGCGGTGATCTCTCTAGCAATTGTTTGCCTTGAGTCTTACCGCACATGATGAATAAATACAAAACATAATATTTTAATATCAACATTAACTTAATTCCGGAGGGTACTGAGATTAAAGTCAACGTCAACAAAAACTACCCTCGGCGAACCCTAAAATATATAAAATATAATAAACTAATAAAAAACCCACTTCTTAATAATAACAGCGACAAAAAAAAAACAATAATACTCAATTGGACATTAAATCAAGGTAACAGTTCTACACTTGATAAAAATATCAATTTCAATCAATGCTTTAATCTGAAAATATATCTATTACAACTAACTAAGGACTTTATCAAAAGAAACTAACTGCTATAGTGGGAGTTGCAATCCAACTACTTTTACCGTAAAATCCTCGGAAATACCGCCCAACAAAATTTTTACATTTTCAAACTTCAGAGGTGCGAGGACTTTATTAGGTCCACAAAATTCTTATGTTAATACATGGATTTTGCCTGGTAAGACCTAGGAAGAGCGCATGTATATAGGTAAATAAGGGAGACACACAGCCACATACACACTGGGAAACGACCGCGTCTTGCTTTACAGATCAGACGCCAGTAACCAGGAATATCAAGTAACACGGGGTGTTCCCTAGGGCTCAGCCCTTGAACCACTTTTATGAAACATCATGTATGACGGAATTCCGAGGCTGATACTACCTGAAGGCTGCTGTGCGGTTGGCTTCGCTGACCACATCGCGCTGATCACTATGGAAAAGCACCTTGCCGATCTTAGAAGAGCTGAGCTTCCGGGTTGGCTCGAGCACCATCGAGTCTAGCCCGGCAGTCAAGTACCTTGGAGTTCTGATCGATCATCGACTAAACTACAAAAGCCACCTGGAGTACGCGGCGGCCAAGGGATCCAAGGCCACTGCCGTCTTTTCGAGGATAATGTCAACACGCGCGGCCCTAGACAGCACAGCAGGCGGCTAATAGCGACAGTGCTGACCTCCACCATACTCTATGGCGCACCAATATGGGCGGACGCGATGCTGACTGCGAGCTAAAGCCGACATTGCAAGTCGGTATATAGACGTTGCGCACTTCGTATTTCTGCACGGTTTCAGAAGAATATGCACCAGTAGTAGCCGGATCAATCCCCATCGACCTATTGACAGAGGAGCGCAGGACTGGAAGGTATGAGAGCAGAACCCAGCGGAGCAGCACGGGTTCAAGGTGGCAAGCGAGATGGGATAACGGGAGCACTGGACGGTGGACACATCGAACTGGATCCCTGGATACACCGATGCAACGGGCAGGTGGACTTCTACATGTCGCAGCTTATCACAGGATAAGGAAGTTTTAAGGCATACCTGCACATGTTTAAGAACGAGGCAGATCCAATCTGCGAATACTGCGGCGGCGCACTAATCGAAGACGCTGAGCATGCTTTCAGCCTGCTATCAGCGAAAAGAACTGCTTTGGAGGCAGCCACGAATCGTCACCCTACACCCGACAATAAAATCGGGTGTATGTTGGAAAATCCATCCAACTGGTTCACGGCTACTAACGTGGCAGCAACCATCCTGAGGGAGCTGAGACGCCGGGAGCAGACCAGGCGCAGTTGAGCGGCTCGTTTCTTCATTAATCTTTAAAAAAAAAAAACATCATTCCGAACTTCGCGAGTTGCCGAGTGCAGCGGACCTACAGAGTGGCAAATCCATCCAACTGGGGCACGGTTACTAACCATCCTGAGGGAGCTGAGCCGCTGGGAGCAGACCAGACGCACAGATGGCGACAGATGAGCGGCAACTTTCTTCATTAATCTTTTAAACAAAAAAAAAAAAAAAACATCGTTCCGATCTTCACGATCCGCCGAGTGCAGCGAGGCCTACAGAGCGTCAAGAAAGGGTCTCGAAACGGTCATAAGGGACGCAAAGAATGCATGCTTCCTATGACTCGAAGCGGAGAACGACCATTAGGGAGGTGCCAACAGGCTGGGGGTGAGGGTTTATAAGCGGGCAGCACAGCCCCGTCGGACCCGGAAGCCCTCGATGCCAAAGTGCAGGCTTTATTCCAGAAAGGAGAACCGGTGTAGCCGGATGCGGAGCGCCAACCTAACGACGAAACGACCTAACTAGTGGAACCGTGGAAGCTCTCTCCGTTTACTGGACCAGATGGTCCAGGTATACCACCAGGAAACTGCTGGGCAGTTGTCACCTCCCACTGGATGTATGCGGGCCAGTTTCAACTAAAGCGGCCGGGACAAAGTCCTACATTCGGGGGGTCTAGTCAGTCTAGACTATGCGCTATCCGAGTGGCTTGCGCGTTTTGGTGGCTGCGCGCCTCGCGGACACCACGGACCAGACGGTGTCTCCAAGGCAGAGCTCAAGAGCGCCGCCAGGAGGAAAACCTACGGAAGCTGGCAGATCCAATGAAGTTATGATTAAGTTTGTTAAATGTAGTATAAACTAGCGGACCTCTAACGCTTCGCCGCATGCAGTCATAAAATGCAATGGGAAATCCTAGAATTTTATATATGAAAGTAATTTATTTTATTTCAAAATTTTTATTTTCAATCCAAAACATTTGGATAAACTACATTCTTCGTCTGTCCACTTGAAACGTACACAAATAAAGAGTTTGGAGTGCCAACTCTTGACGAGGCCACGTATAGCTGCCCTTAAGAAAAACACGGCTCTTCCAAATCTAATCCGTATACTTGAAGCGTGATAGACGCACTGAGAAGTCCACTCGCTTGAATTCAAATGGCATGTCTGTTGGTATTATCGGAATACGCGTTATGAGCAAAATTTCTCCTTTCGCTTTGCCAGTCAATATTGTCGCTTCAATTAAATCCATTACATAATTTTGGTGCTTTTAAATTCCGTAGTAATGTTATTGATGAGCCGATTTTTAAATTCAAACGATTCGGTGGCATAGCAAGCGGTTCTAGGGAATTCGAAATTTGAACTGGATAATTCACTGCATCATCTATATTCATTGCGCTATCAAAAGATTTATATGATGTGAGTGCTCCTGGCAATTTTTCATGAATGTAAAAATTGATTTCATAAACATGTACATTTTTTGGTGACAATATTGTTTATTTTGTCAACCAATCGTGATTTCAGTGAATTAGAATAATATTTAGAAACACGCGTTCAATTAATTCGCCTCTGGATTGCAAAATTGTAAAAAAAATGCTTGGCAGTGATTTCGATTTCTAACAATGGCTTCAAAAACCGTTCTGCAGATTGATCATTCTGCAACACGTATGTTCATGTTTAATGTCAATTTTGGACATATCGCCTCAGAAAATATGGCTTCAAGCTCGCATTGACCTCGTCCGCTAATGTTGCTCGTAAAATCACCTGACAAAAATATTAGTGCACCACCGAAAATTTGTTGATTGCGACGTAAATCTTGCATTGTACGGTTTAATTCTTCCAGATATTTTTTATTGTTTGTTCACGCCAAAGGGCGTGGCGGAGGCAGTGTGATCCCGTATATTCGCTCTCTCTTTCCCCCTTTTCCAAGGGACTTTCGTGCATAGAGCTTCCAATCCGCTCTCCCAAGCTTACTTTAAGATTCCATGTTCCAATTTACCATTCCACGAATAAAGACGCACGACGCGCAAAACTCCGATAAGTTCCTCCGCGTTGTCTTATCGAGTGCACTCCTGGTTGCAGCCACCCCCCTTCGATCAATCAGTGTGGTGGGCCAGGGGAATTAGTTCCCAAATTAATTAATATACTTAATTTAAGGAAAATTACCTCCGCCGACTTTCTCTTCCCCGGCCTTTCGATCTCTACTATTTCGACACCCCGTCCCGCCACGGGGGTGCCCCGCTACTGGAGTTATTCCGAGCGGTGGCCGTTGGAAATTCTTCCAGACCCGTCCCAGGGGAAGAGCCCGCCCTTGGAATTTCTTCCAGGCGGGGCGCAGGTTGGGGCCATTGGAAATTCTTCCAGGCCCATCTAAGGATACAACCGCTGTTGGAAATTCCTCCAGGCGGCCGCAGGACCCCCGCGCATGTTTATGTTCAAGGTCAATTTTTGGACATATCACCATAGGAAATACAAGCACGCATTGACCTCATCCGAGAATGTTGGTCGTGGAATCACGGGCAATGTTCACCTGACAAAAATATTAGTGCACCACCAAAAATTTGTTTTTGCATTGTACGGTTTAATGCTTCATTGTATATTCAATAGAATAATTGCTGCAAAACTTTAGCCATTGCAGAATTTCCTGATTTTCAAAAAAAAATACTACTTTACAACAGGATGATTGACACCTCTTCGCCTTCTATTGTATGAAAATTTAAAAAATTCAAATTCCTGTCTATATGGGCGAGAGAAATGGGCTGTTTTTAGGTTTAGATTTAAATTATTCGGTTTTTTCTTACCTTTTAAACCTTCCCTAGTGTTAACGCCAAAAGGGCGCTTATTTTCCGGAGGCAGTGTGATCCCGTTCACTCGCTCTTTCTCTCTCTCTTCCACGGGACTCGCGTAAAACACAGCCCTCGACCTCAGAACCGATTCCAAGAGTTTTGAGATCGAGTAGTAAGAAAGATTCGGCCTCCGAATGTGCTGCTGGAGGGACCGCGCCCCCAATGATTTCCGTTATTTCCCCTGGGGGGTCTCAAATACCGACCCCTCAGAGCCCCGACATATTATCTGCCCAGGGTGCTAGGTCCGGACTACCGGCCCATGCTGGCAATGCAGACCATCAGTCTGTATCGCCAAAAGCCCTTATAGCTGTCCCACCTACGAAACATATTTTTGTTTCGCGGCTCTCCCCTTCTCAGACATCGGAAGATGTAATTGCCTTTATCCAAGGCAAAACTGGAGCCGAAAATAATAAACTTAAGGTGGACAAATTTTAATTTTCTTATGCTAGGGACATTTCGTCTTTCAAAATAATTGTCCCTAACGAACTCTTTGACACAATATGTTCAACCAATTTCTGGCCTGAATTCGTTGTCGTCAAGGAGTTCGAAGCTAAAATAAAGAAACGGCGGCCTGTAGGAATAAGTCTTCCCAGGCCCGACCAGACCACTGCGCCCTCTACGTCTTCCGCTCCAAAAAACTAAAAAATCCATTTTCTATTTCCTATCAGAATGCAAGAGGTTTACGTAGTAAGCTTCCAAAATTGTATTCTGATAGTCTCTCGTTTGCTTCCCAGGTTATTGTGTTTACAGAAACCTGGTTAAAGCCGGAGATTCTGAGCTCCGAAGATTTTCCAGCTGTATTCACGATATATAGGCTGGATCGGCCTATCGGACGTGAAGGTGGTGTCCTCATAGCGGTTGACTCCACTCTCGCGTCTGAATTAATAACTTTCGAGGAGTGCAATGATGTTGAATTGCTTTGCGTGAAGCTATCAGTCAATGGTAGCTCTATTTTTATTACTTGTTCCTACATTCCTCCTATGTCGGAACTTCCTATTTATTGGAACCATCTTTCCGCAATTCAGATGGTTTCCAATAGACTTTCGGATAGGGACCATTTAGTAGTTCTTAGAGATTTTAATATCCCAGGGGCTATTTGGTCCTCAACCAATTTCTCTTACACACTTTTTACCACCACACAGCATGATTTTATTTCTGGCTTGTTGGACATTTCGCTGTCTCAAGTCAATCATGTACGAAATTCCCTAGAGCGCTTGCTTGATCTCTGTTTCGTCTCAGACCCGGCAAGAGTTAGTTTAGCCAGGGCGGCGCCGCTGACGCTACCCGAAGATCCCTATCATCCTACTTTCGATGTGACTATCGACATCGGGACTGAGTTACAGAATATTTCTGATCGTCCATCCAAAAAAGTCCTCTGCTTTCGCAAGACGGAATTCGAACGGCTGAATAACTTAATATCCGATTTTAATTGGTCCGATCTATACAGGTGCACTGACATGGCTGAAGCCATTTTTTCTTGAATGTGTTAAACGAAACGGTTCTCAATATGTCCTTTCCTCTTATTTATCTGCTCGGTCGAGATTTACCGTGCTGAACTCGCAGTGTTACAAAAATTATTTGACTCGTTGTAAGGCCCAGTTCTCTGAGGACACAAAACAGTTTAATAATTTTGTTAACACCAAACGTAAGCCAATTACTTTTCCCTTCTCGCTTTTCTTTGAAAATTCTACCGTAAAAAATGATCAGGCAATTGCCGATCTATTTGCGCAGTTTTTTCAAACCATTTATTTTAATTCCACCGACGCAAATCGGACTTATTCTTACATCATGCCCAAGTCAAACCTTATTTTCAGTCCTAATTTGAACGAAAGCTCTATCCTTTCAGATCTTCACCGTGTAAAGCCCGTTTATTCGCCTGGTCCCGACGGAATACCTGGCTGTGTCCTTAGGTATTGTGCCGACGCCCTGTGCAATCATCTTCTAAAATTGTTTACCTTGTCCTTAGAGACCTCCCACTTTCCCCTTATTTGGAAGGAATCATTTCTTATTCCTCTCCACAATAACTATAGAGGTATCTCTAAGTTGTCGGCCATCGCAAAACTTTTCGAAAAAATCGTTACTCCTCACTTGCAGCACCTGTGTAGATCAATTATTTCTCCATGCCAACATGGATTTATAAAGCGAAGATCAACGACTACTAATCTTTTGGAGCTCACTTCCTTCATAATAAGGGGCTTCCATAAAAACCTTCAGACAGACGTAATCTGTTCTGATTTCAGTAATGCATTCGACTCTGTCAACCATTCTCTCCTTGTTCGGAAACTCGACCTAATGGGATTTCCGGTTGATCTTCTTAGTTGGAACTCAAGTTATCTGAATGGCAGGACGCAAAAGGTCCTATTTAAAAACACCCTATTAAATGTTCTCAGGGTTACTTCTGGCGTCCCGCAAGGAAGCCATTTTGGTCCCCTGCTGTTTACATTATTTATTAACGATCTGCCCAAAGTTCTGACTAACTCCAGAGTACTTATGTACGCGGACGACGTCAAACTTTGTGTGCAATATACGGACGCGTCTTGCCAGTCTAATTTACAAACAGATCTTAACCATTTTCAAACATGGTACAGTGCAAGCCTATTAAACTTAAACGGCTCTAAATGCAAGCTTATGACATTTTCTCGTGTCGCTCACAAGCTTGCAACTTACACGCTGAACTGCTGATCTTTGGAAAGAATTTCTTTAGTTGACGATTTAGGTGTCCGTCTGGATCCTAAACTTGACTCCATTGATCATATTTCATGCATGGTGAATAAAGCCAGATGTGTGCTTGGATTTATTAAACGTTGGTCGAAAGAATTCAATGACCCGTACGTTACAAAATCTCTATATATTTCTTTAGTTCGTCCTATCTTAGAATATGGATCTTGCGCTTGGAGCCCTCAGTATGGGGTCCACAGTAAACGCATCGAGTCGGTTCAAAAGAACTTTTTACTTTTCGCTTTACGCGGCTTAAACTGGGATGCAAACCAGAGGTTACCCTCCTATTCTAGTAGACTTCTCCTTATTAACTTACCATCCTTATCCAAGCGTAGAACCATGCTTGGCATTACCTTTATTTATAACCTTATCCATGGTGACGTGGAAAGTGCTGACTTGTTGGGTCAGCTTAACTTTCACGTACCGAGTAGAAATACTAGATCCTATATTCCCTTAGTGCTGCGCCATTGTAGAACGTCCTTTCAATTGCATGAACCCTTTAGAGTCTTATGTGCAAATTATAACGATTTGTATATAATAATTTCAAACGTAGATAGCCTTCCTAAACTAAAAACGTTAATACTAACCCACTTAGTACGCATGCAAGCAAACAATCTGGCAGCACGCCAGTAGTTACTTCCTCGAATTCCTTTTCTATATTTTCATCTTTCGCGCCTACTAACACCTAACACGAACAAGCACGTGCTTGGTGTCATACGGGCCACTT
>VNJU01005517.1:0-73230 GCA_008042675.1 Drosophila seguyi | reverse complement strand
GTCTAATCTTTTAATCGGCTTTGACAAAGTGTCTTTACTTGATTTGGCTTTTAGTAGTGGAGTGAAGTGGCAATAAATTCTTATCAGCTAAAATATATGGAAAACAATATCAAAGTGCGATCTATATTGGGTTTTAGTATTTGCCAGCTAAAATGTTATTATTTTGGATATGTTCCCTTATTGGCTTTGACCTTGTTTCCTATCTAATCGTGGTGGCACTTTCCCAAACACTGCCCATCAATCCCATTTAACCCTCTTTTTTTTTACTGTGTGTGTGTGTGCGTCCCAGATCTATATTTATTTCCATTTCGTTATCAATCTTACACCATCAAACGGCTAATGAGTTGCCCCCAATCCCACGCCACCTGTAATTACCTCAGGAAACCCAAATTGCAAAGTCTGCCGTCTGAGTCACAATCTTGGCTAGCTTCCATTAGCACTGCAATCAAGTTTTAATCAAAAAAAGAAGTAGAACAAGTGTCCACATGACTCATGGTAAGTCTTCTGCTTAAGATTTGTGGAGGAAAACCAGTTGCAAGAATCAAGATTTGCAGACGCTGCGGCTGGCAGAAAAGATAGATTTATCCGGTAAGGTAGGAGTGGGGTTTGTAACTCTTTTAAACTAAAGATTACCCTGTTTTCTATTAATAAACTTTTGTTTTAAAAGTAATTTTAATAAAACTTTTTTATAAATTATATATGATTCTTTCTTGTCAAAGTTGATTAGCTATTATATATTATATAAAATTATAATTTAGCCAGTGAAAAAACTTATCATCATCAGTGTGTGTTATCAGGCCAACACAAATGATTATTTAGTTAGTATAAATTAAGCAAATAAAGCATTTTAATGCGTATCCACTGTTGAAATAAGCTTAAATCAAGTAACAGGCTTTTTTTACAATAGAAAAAAATACAACAAAAGTAAAACAATCACAGATTTTATTATTTCTTCCTAATTCTCCGTAACTTTTTAGCTAAAAAAAAACTAAACTCTTACATAAATGAAAGCAAATAACTTAATCCATAAAATGTCGTCGAATATTAATTGGATAAATTAATGCAGGCTCACGCCAAGGCTGTCCCTTTCCCACCTCGTAAAGGTTTTTTGGGGGATGTATCCTGCCTTCCTGTCAATGTGTATATAATTGTTTGCCTTTTGGAAAAGCCAGCTAAAGCTACAAATATATATATAAAGCTTGTATATATAGCCTGTATATATTTTCATATAAATCATTTGGTCCCTGATTTCTTGAGCTTCACCTGAATTTATTTTGTGTACACAAGCTGTGCTGCTGGTGAGCAGATTTTAATTGCTTAAACAAAAATAAAAATAAACAAGGCGTGAGAATTTATGGTTTAGGTCCAGCACTTGCCGAAATCAAATGCGGCGACTGACGTAGTGCCGACGTTGAATGCCATGGGAAATGACTATATATTTTGGAAATTTTGGAATTCAAAGTCCAAACTTCAACTCACATCGAAAACGTACCGTAGAGAAGGAATCAAATCAATAACAAACAATCATAAATCAGATGTGTTAATTGCAATAATTTGCCTGGCGGCCAGCGGTCAGCGGTTGGAGAAAATTCGGACAATGAAAATTATTGTTGGAATTCCTATTCCAAAATAATGTATTTGCCGGAGAACCTTCACCTAAAGCAAGGGAAAATAAGTACATTTACATGGATTAGAAGATTTTTTTTTTTCATCGTATAACAAAAGAAAGTCTTAATCCAAAGATCTTATGATCATATTAACTCGATTCATCTTTTTAGCAACGTTTCGCTAAAATTGTGTGCTAATTGCCAGCCCAAAATTTGTGCAAAAACAATACCAAATTATTTGGAAATTTCCGCGGCCATAAATAAACGCTTTGCTGTGTACCGAAGAGGGATTCCAGGAAAACCCATACGCACCGTTCTCGTTCACCCACTCTCCCTCCCTCCCTCCCTTCCTCCCCCCAAAGCAGACGAAGAAGACGGATGATGACGCATTGAGATCTTCCCCTTTTTCTGGTTTCTCGGTAGCCCAGAGACGCCTGACAATTGGATGGACGCACCCATTGGGCATATTAATTGGTAATGGGGGAATTGTGGGGATGTGGCTCAATTTGGGAAATGCAAATGCTGCACGCGTCGCTCGATATTTTCGCAGAATTTTCGTTTTATGGGCGAGCCTTTCATTAAACCAATAACAATTGCAATTGGGGTTTGTCCCAAGTCCTCCTGAGGGCTTCTGTAGAAATTCTCTTGGGGGTATAAAGAAAGCCTCTGTGAATGCTAATTATAAATTATTACATGTGTCAACCATTATAAATTGCTTGACAAATCTGGGGATTTTTTAGTTTTTTTTTCTGGTAATTTCAACTGTTTTTATAGCTATGGTAATCTTTAGAATAGGGAATAGGAATATTATGGAATATAAATTTAATTTAAATAATTTTTTCTGTCAGAAGAAACTGAAACAGTAAATGTACAAAATAAAAATTAGATCTATAAAAGATTGAATAAGATTTTATAAATTTGTACCAATCATTCCTATCCTGTCCTAATTTTTCCTATATTTAAGTATAATAATATAATTTAATGAGACCAATCCACTATTTAAAATGCAAAATCTAAAATCCTAAACAAAATTAAAGAGTTTTAAGGGCTTGTTATGAGCATTTATTAACTCTAATATTATAAGTTTATGCGTTACAATAAGGATTATTCCATAAAATGACAATTTTATGCCTTATTTATGGCAGTTAAAACTAGTTTTTTAAACAAAGAAAGCTACTTGACTGTAGCTAAGTAAAACGTTTCGATTTTGATTAATTTTCTGGTAGAAAGGTTTAAGTTATGAAAGAAAAATGTTATGCATTACAAGACTAATTGGCAACAAGGTCGAAATGGAAACTGTTTACTAATAAATGTCAAAATATATATAAATATATAAATATATAATATAATATAATATAAATAAATATAAGTATTTTGTATAGTATAAATACATATTCTAAACGCAAATTCAATAAAACTTTGTATATATAAAATAATGCGAGATTCTATTTACCCGAAATTTAAATTTTGCTAAGATTTCGTACTAAAACCAAACCAAAATCAGGCCTATATTCAAAATAGTTTAACTAAAAGCCGCAACAATTACTTTTAAGTAAAAATAGTTTATATTCGCATGAGATTAAGAAAGTTTTATAATGTTTAAGGGGTTCGCTGCACAAAGGTTGACTCACTTTTGTTGGTTTAATTTTAGGTATTTCGTTTGCAGTTATTTACTTTTGGGTTTCTATGGCTGTGTCTGTTGTTGAATTGCCTGTCTCTCTAAGTCGGGTCGCCTTCCGTTCGGGGTTTTCTGCCCGCATACACACACGTATTTATTTTAGTAGTTATTTCCCTTCTGAAATCTCAGCCGACGCCCCAACCCCGCCCCCGGACCGTGTTTGTATGGACATAAGGTTGAGGTCGGCCGCAACATCCGTTCTGCGAGTGCTTTCAAATGTAAACGAAAAGTATGCAAAACAATGCAGCCGCACAGATACAGATACAGATACAGATTCAGATACTTTGGGCGCGCACACACACACTCTTTCGCTCGCCGGTTGTTTGTTGGCAAATGGAAAGCGCCCCCCTCTTGACCCGCCTTCTGGGGGCCACGTCCTTGCCCCGCTGACTTCCTCCTCCGAGAACAGCCTCTATTTCTCCAGATCTCTTTCGTATACCTTTTCCCGCTGCTCTGGGCTAAACTTAAACATTTCGCCATTCAACGGATTTTAGCGGCGCCCTCGTTAATTGTTGATGTGCCGCGCGCTCGCTGATACTTCTGTTGTAAAGCAGAAGCCCAAAATAAACATTTGAATGGAAATGAAAAATTTGTCTAATTTTTTTCTGTTGTTCGCGCTTGCTCCATGGATTTGGCAATTCAGAGTTGCATTTACGTCACACTCCCAGGAATAGCTCGGTAAGATCAGAGAGGAAGGGAGTTCCCTCTGTCTTGCCTTGTTTTTCACACCCATTTGATGGACTTTTGAGGGCAAACAACCGCAACTGGAACCTGGAGGCCTTTGTTCTATTGCAAATTCAGTTTCGACTTCGACTTCGACTTCTTTCCGGCACTAATCATCAGTTCAATTATATTCAATGAGTTTCCCAAAGCAGGAAATTGAAGAAAATTGGAGCAAGAAAACAAGGAAATATCGCTTAGAGTTTTCGAGAGCAAGTGAGGTCAAAGTGGTTAGCGGGAAAAAGTGTGATCATAAATAGACAAAAACTTGGGGGGGAAAAATATTTCAGACATTTGACAATATTTGCTTATTTGATTTGTTTATTTATCAAATATAGTAAAGTACGTGCTCGTTCACAACTTTTTCGCCGTAAATGGAGACCCTTTGGAGGGGGAGCCCAAAATTCCACGGAATTGGCGCTTACTCGAAGTTCCCAATGGATTTTTGCAAAGACCAACAAAAATTAAGAGGATGGATGACGTTGCACATGATCTTGATTTACTTCCTCTCAAAGCCCTGGCCTTTGGCTCTCCTTCCCTGATTTTCACCATTAAAAGTGATTACCCCAAAAATAACGCCAACAATTGCCGGCCATTTGCAGGCCTTCCATTTTAGCCACAGGCAATGAGTAAAAGAAACATCAACATTATTTTTTTTGTTTTGTTTTGAATATGCAGGGAATTGTTTATGCCTCGCACTTTTTACGATTCCGCTTGGGCGCTTCAGTGGCTGCTGCCCATGTTCGAGTCAATAAAAATCAATTTGATGATCTTTCAGCTGGCTGCAGTTGGCAGTGAAGACTCCTGAAAGTGGAAACTAGTGCTTTCTAGTGGATTTTTCTGTTTTGGGTGCTAACTTTTCACTTAAAGTGCACTAAGTTCAAGGGTTTATAACTTCAAATGGAAAAATTGAGGCTTTAAATAAAAACTTGATCAGTTTTTGGTAAAAATTTAGAATGCCTTAAAATGTATATAATATATTTGTTCTTATCTTAATATTAATATTTATTTATTTTAAAGATTGAAACTGAAAACATATACTTAACAAAAATACAAACAGGAAACTAAATAATCCTCCAATTCACTTACAAATAGTAATCCCCCAAAGATCTTGTTCTTGGAAAAATATATTGCACTTTCCAGTTTACAGGGCTTGCCATTAAGACTTAAAAGGATGCCAGGACCGCGTCTTGAGTGCTACGATGGTTTATGGCCCCAAAGGCTTCGGATTACACAATGTTCTGGCTGGCACTTGGCTCTGCTGATACGGGACACACTCGTAAATCCCCCGGGTTCTGGCTTCGCCCTCTTTCGAGTGCGCCAAAGTGGCATTTGATTTATTTAGCATATTTATTTGTTTATTTTTTGCCTCTTTCTCTCATGTTTTTCCTCATGTTTTTTGTTGTTATTATTTTACAACAAAATGGATAACATTGTTTATGGCTGCCGCGCGGAGACAGTGCGCCGGCGCAAAGGCGGGACACTTTGAATATTTATGGCACGTCGTCTAACTGGGGGGGCAGGATAGATGGATAGTTCGAAGCGGAGCGCTCTTTTTATATGCCTGGCACGTGGTGGGCGGCGAGCGATCGTCCAGTGAGATTGCCCGATGGCTTAATTAAACCCAACGCAAAGTCGAGCAGCGGCATGCGGAACTGAGAGCTTGGCCCCGGCTTAAGCTATCAATCACGGATTTGCATCGGCGGCAGGAGGAGCTGTTCGAGAGGTTGAGGCGTGCCGGTTGTTCAAGGACGTCCTGCCCTGCTCTGCCGGTACAAATCCGCTTAGTGTAATAACGTGTTTCTCCGTTTCCTTTTCGAGGGGACGTCGTAGGAGCCTAGTGGCCCGGGGGCCTGTGTGAATGTGTCAACATTTAAATCGATATGTTTCCCTCTGTTGATTTAGTTAACTCTCTGCCTTTTCCCTTTGCCTTTGCCTTTGCCTTTTGCCTTTGCCTCTTCTTACACCTATATTCTTCCCCTCGCTTATGCAGCGCACAAAAGTTGACTGGCCTGGCCCGCATCCTGGGCCCAAACGTCCTTGGGGCGACACATCAAAGGGGGGAGAGACCCAAGCCAGAAAAAGCTGAGAAATCCCCCAGAAACCGAGAAGTGCGTTAACTGACAGCCGCCTTTCCCTCTCTTTACAGCCAGCCAAGATTGGCCAAATCTGGACGGGACTCGGACGTGCCGCAACCATGATTGGACGTTTGTTTCGCGCCCACGGCGAATTCTGCGCCTCCCATCCCTGGGAGGTCATCGTGGCCCTGCTCACCATCACTGCCTGCATGCTGACGGTGGACAAGAACAATACACTGGACGCCACTAGCGGACTGGGCACAGCCACTGCCTCGGCAGCCGCAACTGGAGCGGCGGCACCTGGGGCGCCTATACCGCCACCGGCAGTGGGCAGTGGAGGTTCGGCCACCTCCAGCCGGCATCGGCCCTGCCACGGCTGGAGCCAGTCCTGCGATGGCCTAGAGGCGGAATACAACGCCGCCGACGTCATTCTCATGACCATTGTACGCTGCACCGCCGTGCTGTACTGCTATTACCAGTTCTGCAGCCTCCACCGGATGGGCTCCAAATATGTGCTAGGTGAGTGTTGCCCTTGGTCCGTCGTGATGTAATCCCCCGCCAGTGGGGCACGTGTGTTGACCAAAGTGGTTAGAATGCCGGCATTGTTTGCGCCTCCGCCCCCGAACTATTTCGGCGGCTCCCCGCAAAAAGCTGGGGGAAAAAACGCAAACTGGAATGTTTGGCCAAGATTTTAGAGGTGGGGCGGTAGGACAGGTAGCAGCGACTACCACCAGCTACCTGCTCCCTGGCATTTCTCACGTGCGCTCTAAACGATTCGACCTCCGTCCGCTAATGCCTCATCTCTCGCGTTTCTCTTTCAGGCATCGCCGGCCTCTTCACGGTCTTCTCCAGCTTCATTTTCACAACGGCCATCATCAAGTTCCTGGGCAGCGACATCTCTGACCTGAAGTGAGTAAACCCAGTCAAGAATAATTCATAAACTTGCTAATGAAATCAACAATTAAACTTTCAGGGACGCCCTGTTCTTCCTCCTGCTGGTCATTGATCTGTCCAATTCCGGCCGATTGGCCCAACTGGCTTTATCGGGCAGCAACCAGGCGGAGGTGACTCAGAACATTGCCCGCGGCCTGGAGCTTCTGGGACCGACCATTTCCCTGGACACCATCGTCGAGGTGCTGCTGGTGGGCGTGGGCACGCTGTCGGGTGTGCAGCGCCTGGAGGTGCTTTGCATGTTTGCCGTGCTTTCGGTGCTGGTTAACTACGTGGTCTTCATGACCTTCTATCCCGCCTGCCTCTCCCTGATCTTTGACCTGTCACGGTCCGGCGTTGACATGTCCGTTGTGCGGGAGAAGGCCAAGGGGTCGCTGCTGCTCAAGTCGCTCACCGAGGAGGAGCAGAAGGCCAATCCAGTGCTGCAGCGCGTCAAGCTCATTATGACCACCGGGCTGATGGCCGTGCACATATACAGCCGGGTGGCCTTCTCCGGCAGCGACTACGACACCGTGGACAAGACGCTGTCGCCGACGCTAAGCCTGAACGTGAGCAACAATCGCACTGAGTCGGCTGAAATAACAGACATAATCATTAAGTAAGTATGAAATATCGAGCACTTTTAAGCTAATACGATTAATATTTAATTAATTTACTAAATAAACAAAAAAGAAACTAAAATATCAGCTTACAGAGTATATATTTTTAGTCCTTGAACTTTAACTTTAACCAATAAATTTTGATTTCTTTTTCAGATGGCTGACGATGAGCGCCGATCATATAGTGATCTCCATTGTTCTGATCGCCTTGGTGGTCAAGTTCATTTGCTTCGACAATCGCGACCCCCTGCCCGAGCAGCTGCTCCAACCGGGGCCAGTGGCCATTGCCGCCAAGGCCTCTCAGACCACACCCATTGAGGAAGAGACTAAGGATGAGGAAAATGGTTCGGAGGAGGAGATAAGTCCGACTGAAGCTGCTGTCCGCAAGCTACTTTTCACCATTGAGGACCAGAGCTCGGCCAATGCTTCTACTCAGACGGAGCTTCTGCCTCTGCGCCAGCGACTTGTCCAGCCCATCAGACCGCCAAGACCCCTGCAGGAATGCCTGGAAATTCTGAACTCCACTGAAGACGAAATGGGACCCGCTGCCCTGAGTGACGAGGAGATCGTGGCCATTGTTCAAGCCGGAGGCCCTCACTGTCCCCTGTACAAGATCGAGTCTGTGCTGGACGATCCTGAGAGGGGAGTCCGAATCCGGCGGCAGATCATTGCCGGACGTGCCAAGATGCGGCCAGGATATCTGGATGTGTTGCCCTATGAGCACTTCGACTACCGCCGGGTACTCAATGCCTGCTGCGAGAATGTGCTCGGCTATGTGCCCATCCCGGTGGGCTATGCCGGACCTCTGCTGCTGGACGGAGAGACTTACTATGTGCCGATGGCCACAACAGAGGGTGCCCTGGTGGCCTCCACGAATCGCGGATGCAAAGCTCTCTCGGTTCGCGGAGTTCGGTCCGTGGTGGAGGACGTGGGCATGACCCGAGCACCGTGCGTGCGATTCCCCAGTGTTGCCCGTGCCGCCGAGGCGAAGTCATGGATCGAGAACGAGATCAACTATCGCGAGGTCAAGATGGAGTTCGATTCCACGTCACGATTCGGCC
The DNA here is from genome assembly GCA_008042675.1 of Drosophila seguyi. Lineage (NCBI taxonomy): Eukaryota > Metazoa > Arthropoda > Insecta > Diptera > Drosophilidae > Drosophila > Drosophila seguyi. The sequence goes on along the minus strand of VNJU01005517.1, from coordinate 64,536 downwards.
GGCTTAAGGACTGCCACATCGCCATGGATGGTCCCCAGCTGTACATCCGTTTTGTGGCCATCACCGGCGACGCCATGGGCATGAACATGGTGTCCAAGGGCGCCGAGATGGCGCTGCGTCGCATCAAGCGCCAGTTCCCCGACATGCAGATAATTTCGCTTAGTGGGAACTTCTGCTGCGACAAGAAGCCAGCGGCCATCAATTGGATCAAGGGGCGTGGCAAGCGCGTAGTCACCGAGTGCACCATCTCGGCGGCCACGCTGCGCTCCGTGCTCAAGACGGATGCCAAAACGCTGGTGGAGTGCAACAAGCTTAAGAATATGGGCGGCAGCGCCATGGCCGGCAGCATTGGGGGAAACAATGCTCATGCAGCCAATATGGTGACCGCCGTTTTCCTGGCAACCGGGCAGGATCCCGCTCAGAATGTCACCTCCAGCAACTGCTCCACAGCCATGGAGTGCTGGGCGGAGAACAGCGAGGACCTGTACATGACCTGCACGATGCCCTCGCTGGAGGTGGGAACTGTTGGCGGTGGCACCGGGCTGCCCGGTCAGAGCGCCTGCCTGGAGATGCTGGGAGTGCGCGGGGCGAACGCCGCAAGGCCAGGAGACAATGCCAAGAAGCTGGCGCAGATCGTCTGCGCCACGGTCATGGCTGGCGAACTGAGCCTTATGGCGGCGCTGGTCAACAGCGATCTAGTCAAGAGTCACATGCGGCACAATCGGTGAGTTGGAGATCTTGAAAAAGCCACTCTAATGGAACCTTTTAAATTATAATAAAATCTATAATTCGTTTCGTTTTAGCTCCTCCATTGCCGTGAGCAGCGCCAACAATCCCCTCAACGTGACTGTCTCCAGCTGCAGCACCATCAGCTAAGATTGGGCGCTGCAGGGGCGCCGCCTTCTTCCCTTTTGTACATAGACACACACTATTTGGACAGGCCAGGCTGGCGATTTGCAACTCATGTCTTTAGGTGTTACCTTGTAGTTGAATATGTTTCATAAATTGCTTGATAAATAACCTCCTGATGATTGGCCAGGCCAAGGAAACGAGGAGCAGCGACTAATCCTCTCGAAGCCAAAGCTGTGAGCGTGGGATGGGGCGCTCTGCCCAGTAACTGCTACTTCTACTTCCACTTAGATTGTACGTTTCGTCGTAACGCTATTATTTTTTCACCTTCAACTGAATACTGAATGCAGATCCGCGGACTCCCGGCTGCGGGAAACCTCCATTGCCCGCCGCCGGATGCCAGTCGTTAGAGAGCTATGATCGGGACTAGTGCAAGGGCTGAACTTGTAAAAAGTATTTCGTAAGCGAAAAGTAGTACATAGGGTTTATATAGTGACTAAATTAAATCGTTTAATTGTAGATCGAGTACGATCGGTATCTTAGTTTCTGTTTTCGTTTTTTTTTAACAAAAAATACAAACACAAAACGTAATGGATAAATGTCTTTTGTAGACGCTGCTCATGGGTTCACAAATCAGCACTTCATTTATTTTACTTTTAATAATAATAATTATTAATAAATTATTATAATTAATTTATAATAATTCACGGCGCATTTTTAATTAGTGGTTGTTCTTGTTTTTGTTGTTTTTGTTGTTGTTGTTTTGCTTTGTTGCATTTTCTCCAAGTAAGAATCGTATAAAAAGAAGATCAAGCGGTGGCGGTTAATTCTGATCGGTGAACTCCTTGGCCTCGGCCTCGGCATCCTCATCGGCCTGTTCGACTGGCGGCACGCGGACATCACCACTGCTATCTGGCTGCACGATCAACTTCTTGGGACTCGGCTCGTTGCTATCGGCTTCGGCGGAAACGGTGCCCGAGGACCCCGCTGCTCCCGATGCATTATCCTCGTCGTCGTCGTCGTGGGTGGTCGACTCCGGCTGCAGGCTGGCGGCGGCCTCGGAGGCCACTCCGTTTTTCGTCTCCTCCACGTTGCACTCCTCCGGGTGTGTGACTTTGCGCTTGGCGATGCGCTCACTGAGCGCCTTAAGCAGCTGGGCGATGTCTGCCGGCCGGCCCATTGCCAGGAAGATCTTTACCACGCCAGAGTTGTCGATGGCCGTCAGGCGAAGTGACTTCTGACTGGCCCGCTCCGCCACCATGGCAGCCCAGACTTTGGTGTTAACCAGCAGACGCAGGTTACCGGAGGTACGGAAAACCACGCGCGAGTTACCGCGCCCGTCCTTGGCATCGTTGAGGCGCAGGCTGCCGCGTCCCCGCTCCTCCCAGTTGCTGTTCAGGAAGGCGAACAGCTTGCAGCTGACGTCCATTATGTTTATCTCGTCCTCCTCGCCGGTGAAGGTCTCCACCTCCTCGTATTTGCGCTTCTGGGCGCGGCTCTCCTCGTACTCACGGGCCACATCGGTTAGGCTCTTGGCCTCTGCCGATTCCTTGTTGCTATTGCTGTTGCTGCTGGTGCAGGTGGACGAGGAAGCGGCAGCCGCCTCGCTGGTATCTGAGGTCTGGGCAGCGTTCTGGATGACGCTGGAAAATAGTAGGTGCGACGAAGTGGATGTGGAGGAGGAAGCGGCCTCCTGGGCGCCCGACCCCGAACTGGCCGACGCCTCAGTTTCCTTCGGTGCCTCGGCGCTGGCCTGATCCGTAATGGGGGCAACCACGCGCTCGTGTACGTTCTGGCCGAAAACGAAGCCGCTGGTCTGGACATGGGGCATGTTGTTCTTGGCAGCGGCAAACATACTGGAGCGTTCAATGCCGTTGCTGCGCAGCTTGGTCAACGGATCTGGACGCTCGTCGACCTCTTCGTCCTCCTTTTCAGCTGCCTTTTCGCTAGAGGACTCGGCCACCGGGGCCGAGACTTCGTCTCCCTCCTCCTCCTCATCCTTTGCCTCGCGCAGAAAGGGATTGTTAATCAGGGCGCTGTCCTCCGATTTGTCGCTGCCACTGGCCGCGGTGGTGTTGGGGGATCCGCTGCTGTTGGCCAACACCGCCGGGCGGAGCACAGCCCCGCCCAACCGCGAGGCCTTCAGGGTGAAGCCACCGCGGAAACAGTTAGTTTCGACTGACGCTTCTGTGACAAGAAAAAAACAAGATTCGGGTTGTAGTTTACGGGAGGCTGGCTACCAACCCGCCGTCCTTGGAATGAACGGGAGTTCGTTTGAAACTCAGCCGCATATCGCAGCACTCACCATTGTTGTCGGACATCGCAAACTTTTGGTATTTAGCAATTTGTTAATGTAAATTGCCAATTTTTTTTTACAGAAAAAGAGCGTTCTCTGCCAGTGTGCTAAAGCGCCTAATTTGCCAATCGGTGCTATCGATAACCGCGCGGCTTTCCGAGCGGCGCCAACTCCAGCTACCCAACACTGGCCGCCCAGTGCTGTCAACTCGCCGCAGAAAAAACAAGAAATTTACAAGTCATCGGCAGAGTGTTTGAGAAAAGATCGGCAATAATTGCATTGAACAAAGAGTAATATTTACGAAGAGCAGGCAACCAGCTAACTAAACATGGCTCAGACTCTGGAGGACAAGTCGATTTGGGAGGACGGCGAGGAGTCGTTGGGCGAGGAGGTGATGCGTATGTCCACCGATGAGATTGTGAGCAGGACTCGCCTGATGGACAACGAGATTAAGATTATGAAGAGCGAGGTGATGCGGATCACGCACGAGATCCAGGCACAGAACGAAAAGATCAAGGACAACACCGAGAAAATCAAGGTGAGACCGACGATGGCTCTCCGAAAAAACCGGCCTTAACTCTTCTCCATTCCCTTAGGTTAACAAAACGCTGCCTTATCTGGTGTCCAATGTCATAGAGCTGCTGGATGTGGACCCACAGGAGGAGGAGGACGACGGCTCAGTCACTGTGCTGGACAACCAGCGCAAAGGCAAATGCGCCGTCATCAAAACCTCCACTCGTCAGGCCTACTTCCTACCAGTCATCGGTCTGGTGGATGCCGAGAAACTGAAGCCTGGTGATCTGGTGGGCGTCAACAAGGACTCGTACTTGATCCTGGAGACCCTGCCGGCCGAGTATGATGCTCGTGTCAAGGCCATGGAGGTTGACGAGCGACCCACAGAGCAGTACTCCGATATCGGAGGCTTGGACAAGCAGATCCAAGAGTTGATCGAAGCGGTCGTGTTGCCCATGACGCACAAGGAAAAGTTCAAGAACCTCGGCATACACCCGCCCAAAGGTGGGAGCCACACTTTAACGCTTACCCGTGTCCAAATTAATGAAATGAGTGCATCTTCTTCTCAGGTGTTCTCCTGTACGGCCCCCCTGGAACCGGAAAGACCTTGCTGGCCCGTGCCTGCGCTGCTCAGACCAAGTCCACCTTCCTCAAGTTGGCCGGTCCGCAGCTAGTGCAGATGTTCATTGGCGACGGTGCCAAGCTAGTGCGCGATGCCTTTGCCCTGGCCAAGGAGAAGGCCCCAGCTATTATCTTCATCGACGAGTTGGACGCGATTGGTACAAAGCGTTTCGATTCGGAGAAGGCCGGTGACCGTGAGGTGCAGCGCACCATGTTGGAGCTGCTCAACCAACTGGACGGCTTCAGCTCCACGGCAGACATTAAGGTGATTGCTGCAACAAATCGTGTGGATATTCTGGACCCTGCTCTGTTGCGTTCCGGTCGTCTGGATCGTAAGATCGAGTTCCCTCATCCGAATGAGGAGGCGCGTGCCCGCATTATGCAGATTCACTCGCGTAAAATGAACGTGAGCAATGACGTTAACTTCGAGGAGCTGTCCCGCTCAACGGATGACTTTAACGGCGCCCAATGCAAAGCCGTGTGTGTGGAGGCCGGCATGATCGCCCTGCGTCGCTCAGCCACCTCGGTTACGCATGAGGACTTCATGGACGCCATCATGGAAGTGCAGGCGAAGAAGAAGGCTAATCTTAACTACTACGCTTAGGCTATAAATTTGCAGTTTAACTTTACATTGTCCGCTCGCCCATACAAATAAACCATGAAAAATAAACACAAAAATAAGTGTAACAGTTTTATATATACTAACGTAGGTTTTATCGGGTTCAAACTTTCGCGCCGCTGGTACATTTAAATGTTTATAACTAACCTACACGTCTACTAAAATAGAAAATGGAATGTTTGTATATATTTCAAAAGCTGATCAGCGTTTACTTCCGCCAATGCCAATTGGGGCGACCCATACATTGAGTAGCAACGGAGCCCAAAATAAAAGAAAACATATAACAAATGTCGATCGATTTCATTGGTTTATCAGTACAACATTCATTTCTGAGTACGATATTTTTTAAATATCTAAAAAGGTCGGTTTTAGAATTAATAAAAAATATTAAATCGGCGAAATTAGATGATAAATATTTACACGCACACTAATTAACCTAGAGGGATGATTAACCAATTCGCTAAGACTAGTCAGTGGGACCGAGTGTGTTGACGTTTGTGCCGTCTGGCGCGGCGGACGTTGAGCTACTGGTCTCCTCCGGTGCTGCGTTAGCGTTGGCCGCAGCCGTCGCGGAGGCTCCCGCAGATGTGGATGGTTCAGGTGCAGCTTGAGGAACGGCTGCAGCGTCAGGCGGTGCTCTCACTGCAGCCTCTGCGCCAACTACTGCTGCTGCTTCGGCTCCCACCGGAGCCAGATTAACGGGCGCAGCGGCAATGTCATCAGCAGGTGCTGCTGCCGGCATATCAGCGTGCTGAAATGGTCGCCTCATGTACATGATGATGCCCAAGAGCAGAGTCAAAACGGTTATCATGTACAGGTCCCAGTTGGCGGCGATGTTTTCATCCATATAGAAGATGAACCTGTATGGAGACTGGTAGAAAAATAGATCAGAAAGGGAACCCAAAGATTCTAATTGTTATATACGCCTACATCCTTGATTGATTCAATCTTGGCCAGCATCTGCAGCTTAAAGAGTGCAAGGGCCACTGGCACCTTAGCGTCCGAATTTGTCTCTGCAGCGAGATCATACAACCTCTTGGCCAAATGCCAGTCCTTCTTCATGCCGAGCCCCTGCTCGTGCATGTATCCCAAGTTGAACATCGCCTGAGCATTATACTGCTGCTCAGAGGCTTTCCTGTAACGACCAGAATGATTGAATAAGGTATAAGCAGCTGTGAAGGAATATTTTACTTACCTGTAAAGGGCGGCTGCGGTCTCGAAGTCCGTGGCAGTGCCCCAGCCGTAGTAATAGTAGTCGCCCAGCTTAACTTGGGCAGCCGAGTAGCCCTGTCCAGCAGCTCGCTTCCAGTAGTAGAAGGCACGGATCAGATCCTCATGCCGATCGTTGAATACGTGCACCTCTTCGCGGTCGAGGAGGAATGCGGCATTGCTCTGGGCTACCTCATAACCGACTTCTGCCATGAGCGAATACTGCATGTAGGCCTCGTCTATACGATTCTTCTTATAATCGCTGTAGGCGTGCATCAGGCGACTGCTCCAGCGTCCACGCTCGGAAACGGTCTTAAAGAACTACAAACAAGAAATATAAAATTATCTAAAACGATTAGCACAAGAAGTTAACATACCTCAACTGCTGCGGGACAAGAACGCAACATTCCCATACCGTAGGCGTTCATTACTCCCAGATTATAGTAAGCCAAGACATGGCCAGACTGAGTGGCCAAATTAAAGTACTTAAGGGCCAGCTTGTAGTCAGCTTTCACGCCATTTCCAGCTGAAAAGAAAATAAATTTTAGACAATCAGTAAATGTATTTATAATCTATAACGAAGGAAAATAACTTTAATTTTACTTACTAAAATACATATTTCCCAGCTGCAGTTGGCCATCCACCCATCCCTGATCAGCTGCCTGGGTGAAGTAGGACAACGCCTTGATGGAGTCTTTGGGCACGCCCAGACCCTTTAGGTACATAAGTCCCAGTCCACTCTGACCCACGGGGTCGCCCATTTCTGAGGCCTTGGAGAAGTACTAATAAGCAACGAAACAAACACAGAAATTAGCAAATAAATCAAGAATTGTTATCAATTTTGCTCCCACCTTAAATGCTGTGTCATTATCTGCCTTGATTTGCTCGCTTCCCTCTAGATAAAGCTTGCCAAGAAAAGCAAAGCCGATTGCATTTCCTGCGTTGGCGGCCTGGGTAAAGTACTCGAGAGCCTTCTGGTGATCTTGCTGAATGGCTTTGCCGCCCTGGTAGTACAGCTGGCCCAGACCCACCTGCGACTGGACGTCCCCCTTGTCGGCCAGCAGCTGGTAGTAGTCCACAACCTCGGTCTCGGGACTGCCGGGGTTCTCCAGCTCGTCCAACAGCCGCACTCGATGAACGATTGGTCCGTTGGCGAAGGTGATTTTGGAGGCTACCTTTTTGGCCACACGTTTGTACTGAATCAGCGCCTTCTCACAGCTGATGGGCACATTGATGCCGTACAGATAGCGATATCCCATGGCCATCTGCGCCAGCGTATTGTCCCCGAGGGCGGCCAACGTGTAGTGGATTAGAGCCAGCGGCTGGCTCACGTTCTTGCCGCCAATGCCGGCCGAGTAGAGGAATCCCAAGCCCATGTGTGCCTCTGGGACTCCCTCGTTGACCAGGCTCTCGAACTCGTCGGCGGCATGGTTAAAATCGAAGTCCATCCAGTGGCCCAAGAGCACGGCCCACGCCAGCTCGGCTCTTGCCTTGAGGTGGTTAAATGCGGCTGCCTTTTTGAGCAGCGTGAAGGCCACCTTCTTGTCCGTCCGCGGCTTGGCCAGCATGTCCATGGCATTCTCGTACATGGTTTGAGCTGCAAAGGGATTAATTAGCTCCAGCAGTTGTCAGACTAAAAGAGGTTTACCTTCGATTTGCTCAGGGGTTTGCTCCGACACCTCAGTTGGCTGGCGTTCCGCCTCTATTCTCGCAATCTCAGCCTTTAGCTTCTGCTGCCTCATCAAAGTGTCGGTCCATAGACGTTCGAGCAGGGCAGCCGGCATGACCTTTGTACGCGTAGCAAACTCTGTCGAGTCCTTGGGCTTGGCCGCCTTCCGTTCGTTGCTCTCCGCGGGAACCCGTGACTCCGTCTCAGCCGTGGTCACCTCATCAGCCTCAGCCTGGGTGGACGGCTCGCCGGGCAGAGTGGGTGTGGCGGTGCCAGTGCCCGTGCCCAGGCCCGTGCTACTTCCTGTCGCGTCCGCAGTTGGCCCCAGCAGCTCCTCCGCTCGCAGCCGCCAGACCAGGAGCAGCACCAGCAGGCACACCCATGTATTAGGCTTAATCATCGCTTATCTGCGTGGTTGAGGGAGAGGAATTTCAATGGAAGTTAGTAAATTTACACAATAATTTTGATTTTCGTTTTTGCCTCGTCTATCTGCTCTTCACGTCTGACGTGTTGTGTTATTACTTCTTCCCTCCGGACGCAGCGCCAACGAACAGATTGATAGCTTTTTATCGGTGTGGTCGTTCGCCTATCGCTGGCACATCTTTGACTAGGTGCGACGGGTGGTTGGAATGCCCTCGGATGTCGTTTTTTGTTTTAATTTTTCACACGTAAGATTCTTTAATTTTTTTGTTGCAAATGTTTTTTAAGTTCAGTGTTGTGAACAGGGCACAGGTAAATGGCCAGTGCTGAAAAGCGACGCGGCGAAAACAGACGGTTTAAGGGACGTAGCTCTAAATGTTTACGGAGGGGTTACCTTTTACCAAACTAAAATTACTTGATTAATAATAATGAAACGATCTGCAGGCTATTCACCCAAGGTTATTTTTGGGCTTTTATTTAATCATTTATAAATTAAATTTAACAGTTTACTGAAATATTAGGGCCTAAAGAAATGCAATACCTAGTTTAGGTCAAAAAATTAATAAATTATGTGTAAGCTCCATACACTCATTTAATTGCCAGACTTATAAAGCATAATAATAATAAGAACCAAGAATTTTGAAAAGGGAACTAAACAGTCTATAAGTTTTTTAGAAATAAACCCCCATTTCAGATTGTAGGAGCTATGTACTTCCGCGCAGCTGGGCTACGCCACTGGACTTCCGCCTGTTGTTTCGTTATGCAAAGGAAGACGAAGACTTAAAGACTTAACGTTGCTGAATTGGAGCTGTTGACGTGCGATCGGAGGTGATAATTCCGAGCCGGACAAAAATTAGAATACGAGGAAGGTTCGTGGGCCGTGAATCACTCACTATTGTCTCGATCGATCCCGCCAGCCGCCAAAGAGCACCCGGCATGGAGATGAGTGTAAGTAGCGTGCCCTGCGTGCCAGACACCCAAGCCCGAAACCCAAAAGCCACAGCCAAAGCAGAAGCCGAAACCAGTTCCAAGCCGCGCTTCGAGCGAGTCAGTCAGACAGCGAATCATTATTTAAGCTTGGTCGCCAGCGCTGGTGAAAGTTACAGCTGTTGCGCACACTCTCCTGACCGTTACTTACCTCTCCCCCGCTCCTGCTCTGGGCCTCCTTCAATTCCAGGCTGCTATGTTCGCACGCGTCTCCTTCTACCCCACCCTCCTGTACAATGTCCTGATGGAGAAAGCCTCCGCAAGGAACTGGTACGACCGCATCGACGAGCATGTAATACTGGGAGCCCTGCCCTTCCGCAGCCAGGCCAATGACGTAAGTAGACCAGATGCACTCCAGGACCAAGTCCTGAGACTAAATTGTCCTGTGGCATCCACAGCTCATCGAGAAGGAGAACATGAAGGCAGTGGTGTCAATGAACGAGGACTACGAGCTGACCGCCTTTTCCAACAACACGGAAAAGTGGCGCAAGCTGGGCGTTGAGTTTCTACAGCTGGCCACCACAGACATCTTCGAGTCCCCCAACCAGGAGAAGCTCTTCCGCGGTGTGGAGTTCATAAACCAATTCTTGCCCCTGACGAAACGGATCCGCGGTCTTAGTTCGTCGCAGTCTCCGGAGAACGTGGGCTCCGTTTATGTGCACTGCAAGGCGGGGCGGACGCGTAGTGCCACCCTCGTGGGCTGCTACCTCATGCTGGTGAGTTGAACATTGTCTAGGAGCAGCTCCGTCAGAGATTATACATTTGCTGCTTTGTAGAAGAACGGCTGGACTCCGGATCAGGCTGTGGACCACATGCGTCAGTGCCGTCCGCATATTTTGCTGCACACAAAACAATGGGATGCCCTCAGGTTATTCTACACAAACAATGTGGAGGCTAAGTTATGACCATCACCGGACAATAGACCAAATATTTTAATGCTTACATAGATTACCATACGTAACAAAGGTGCTGTGTTGCGGTGCCCGTTTCCCGACTTATTGTGTTATAACAATCCGAATGTGTTTAATACAGTTTTCTTAAAAAAACAAAAAAAAAAAAACGTGTGCAGCCATTACTTTATACAATTATTTATTTACTGCCTATCGCGGACCTGATTACTTCGAAACTATGAATAAATAACTGGTGTTTCGTGGATCGTCAAGTGGTTTCCGAGCTTAAGCCTGCTTCTTCTCGGCATCCTTGCCCTTAATGGCCCAGAAGCGTTTGATGCCATTGGCCAGTCCGACGTCGTTCTGGATGTAGTAGAAGAGACCTCCCAGCGTGGCCACCGAGATGATGATGAGCCCGATGTGGGCTATCTTAGGCAGGACATTGCCCACCACACCGGGACGCAGGTAGTCCACTATCATGGCCTCGACGCCCCTAAAAACAAAATTTTAATCAATTAGTAAATGCTAACGAATCATCTCTTAACACTTTTTAGAAAATTTAACAATAATTTTCCACAAAATTCGCCCAATAGCAGCATTTAAATTTTAATTATGTATCAAATCGAATTCAAGCGGTTAACTTACCAATGGGCGTGGATCACCACTGATATGGCCAACAGGGCATCCAGCACCTGGGAGGGGGCGATGAAAGCAGCTGGGATGACGGCCAAGAGACCGGCTGACACCACGCGCTCCACGGTCCACAACAATGTGTGGCTGCCGCCGGCAGAGGCCATTCGGGGCGCGCTCACGGAGATCTCACGCACAACGGGCTGCAAAGGCAGGCGGGGATTAAAAGATGCATAGTGCCCTCCAATTTTGTTATTCCAAAACTCACCGCAGCAATCTTGGCCACGGCCAGGGGTTGGACCACAGCCCGGCGCTGGGCATTGGCCACGAGAGTGGAGTAGCTCTTCAGGGGCGTGATGCGGGCCGATTTAACGAGATTTGCGGCTAAATGCGGATACCAACAAACAGTTTGGTTATATAATAAAAGATGTTTTGTGGCAAGTACTGGAGTAATTGACCAGCTCGAGGTCCTCACCATTGCAACGGACAGCGCCACGCAGGATCAGTGAAAGGGACATCTTGGGATGTGTACAAATTGGAAATTTTCAGCTCAAAATAAAAATTCACTCCTTCAGACGTTCGGCCGACTTGACTTCAAAATTATACAACACTATACATCGGTTTGACAGCCGAACTGTTATCGATACAGTCATGACCAAAATTATATCCCTCAATCTTTTTATAAAAACAAACATTCATTTGTTCGAGTCATTTATTTATCTGCTTTAATTGTGTAAACAAAACATTTGAGATTCTTGCGGGACGGAATGGCTGTTGCTAACTACATGTTAAAAATGGTTTCGTCAACTTACAGGCTATGAATTGGCTTATAAAATTTAATTAATCGCATTCTAAGGCACACAATTACTCCTAAAAGTCACTCGAGGTTGAATGTAAATTTTGTGTAAATTTCGTTGAATGGTAAAATTTAAAAAATACTTTGAACTTAGTGGGCGAGTAAGAGTCTGACCAGCCCGCAGCCCAGGACAAATACCCAAGCCAGTTGTCCATCGAGGGACGCTGCTCCTGCCCGGTAAAAGTCCCAGTCGAAGATGATATTGGAAGCGTCCGACGGCTTCCATGGGTTCAACCCGTCGTCAAAGTACATGGGGCAGTCGTCGCGCTCACGCTCGTACTCCACAGCATCGATCGCTACTGCAGCGCCCTCCGAGTGGTTCCACGAAGTCACGTCCTGCTCCAGCTTGCAGAAGGCACCCACAGCCTGCGACATGAGGACGCGGTTAAGGTCAGCGCGCTGGTACACCCAGCAACGGTACTTGGAGAGCGGATCCAGATCGTCGTAGGTGATTAAATAGGACTTTAGGTTCTCCTTCCAGAAGCCAATGCACTTCATGCGGTAATCGGGATCACTGTAAATATCAACCGGGCGACCCAAATGATCCACTGACAGACAGTAGTTCTCATCCACCGCCAGTTCCTTTTGGTCAGTATCACACACGGACAGATCGGAGATGTTTTGCTTGCAGTGGATATCCGGACGGGGACTCAGGGTGACACCACCAAGAATTCTGAAAAGAATTAGAAATATTACTTTCAACGAATCAAACATTAATTGGTTTTGAGTGTAATACCGACCTTGTTTTGAAAGGATGTTCTCCCCTTTGCGTAAAGTTGAATTTACCCGCGACAGGACAGCGAACGGGAACAGGATTTCTAGCTAGGAACAAGTCATATTTCCAGGCGTCCGAATTGGGGAACTGAACCCATGAGCAGACCGTACTGAAGTCGTCCTTAATAACGGCCAAACCCCTGCGGTAGCGAATGATATTGTGGTGGCGGGGCATAAAGTCAAAACAGACGTAATCCTTTTGGCAACCGTCAACAGTCAAGCGGGCCATCATCACACGGTTTCCACGACGCTCACGGCACACATAGATGGTCTTACGGTAGCGGGCCTTATCCGGGTAGTAGGTCTCGTTAATGTGCGTTTCACTGATCGACACATCGGCATCAATGTTGGCAGTGTTGACCCATTCGCCGCTAAAGTTCTGGGGCAATGTGCAGCCCGGTTCCACGAACTCAGCCTTTACGGGCGTCAGCTTGAGACGCTCGGGCGACGTTTCGGGTGTCTTCAGTGTGTTGCATTCGGCAGTGATGGACACACCCACGTAGAGATCGTCGTCACGATTCTTAAGAAAGCACCGGTACTTCTCATCCTTACGAGATTCCTTTGTATTGGCCACTGCGAAATAGTGGTTCTTGCCCACAAACCAATCGCCAAGACAGCTGAACTCGACGTTGCCGCTGAAGGTGCCCTCCATGCCCTCGCACTTTTGATAGGTGATGTTGAACTTCTGATTCTGGATGAGGAACTGGGTGCCCGCGGTTTGGCAGGACTGGATGCGAGCGTCTGGCTTATCGCACACGCCAGTAAAACGGAAACGATTCTGCGGGAATAAAAAGAAATTTTCATTAGCCGTGACCCCTCCTACAACTCGGGGAAATATGATGGTTAGAAATAATTGTAAATAACTCCCCTAACAACCAATGCTTGGCAGACAAGGTTTGACCTATTTTGTCACATAACCGAGGGTTAAATTCACCTCTAGCTTACCTGGTACGTAAAGTGCCAAACGCCTTCCAGTGAGGACCGACAATTGATGGGCACAAAGTTCTCGTTGAAGAGCGTGATAAGCTGCTGGTCGTCTTTGACTCCTCTGCACACATTTTCCACCGTGGGCTCCTGGCCCGGCGGCAAACTCACGCAAGGACCCTCGAACTTTTCGAACACATTTAGAGTGCGAATGATTGCCCGGACGCAATGGTAGCAAGTTTTGGAGCGTTCCTTGAAGACAAACGAGTACTCGTCGCCGTGGTGGCGCATGTAGTTGATGCAGTAGCCACGGCTGGACATCATAGTGGCATCTATCACCGTCTGCGTGGGCAGACCAGTTTCCCACGAGAACCAGGATCCCTGCAGGATCTTTGGAATGATGCAGTTGCGCTGCTCCAGCTGATTGTACTGGCCGAGAGCTGTAATCGGAAATATAATTCAGGGGTCAATCCACATGATTCACATGGAGCCATTGGGTGTGGCTTAAAACCGAAGATCACTGACCTGAGCCTAGCAAGCCCGCTAGGCACATAACGCTCAATAAGTAATTCATTTTGGGTTTGGTGACTTTACACTTAACAACTAAACATAATTTGGGACGAAGACTCTTGGACGAAATCAAGGAAACGCGTTTTTTTTACCAACAAAACACAAAACACGCAACAAACAATTTACCAATCGCCAAGCCGTCCTATGCAACACTAAAACTGTATTTCGGCGCCAGCTTTACAACACTAATTAAATTAAATTTTCACTATATAAAGTTCAATAAAAAAGGAGATAAGAAAGAATAACTATTCAAAAAGGGTTCAACTTTGTAAAAAACCGAATTTGGAGGACTATCTTTGAGTGAAGTAGAACGTAATATAACAACGTAAATTGCTCAAAACGTAATCATTTGACGTAAGGGAAATTCGCTTATTATGTGTTGCAAAAAGCAGTGTTGAGAAATGCCAAGCGGCAGTTACTTTTCAAATTGAAAGTATGAATAATAGTTGTCACGCCCAGCAGAAGTGTGTATTAAAAAACAAATGCTAAAACTATTTTAACTAACACTTCTAATTAAGGCAAATTGTTTACATTTTCCACATATAAATCCGTAACTATATCTAAACTAAATATTGTTAACAAACATTTCTTGGAAAAATTATTTCTAAGTTATTTCTTAAATATGTAACTTTCTTTTCTAGCTCTTAATTTAAGTAAATCATCACTTTCATCATCATTTTAGACACAAGCCAAGCATTACACGAACTGTACGATGTTAAACCTTCTTAAACTGATTATAAATTTTCCTTTAGTATTTTCCAGTCATTTGTAGACAACAAAGAGCCGTAAAAAATTAACCCAACAAGTTTATTACATTTAAATCTTACACGTACATTAAAATAATTGGCATCAGCCCAATGTAATTCAAAATAAGAATATTCTGCAACTTTTAAATTAATTTATAAAAATAGTTTTGATTATGTAAAATAGTCATATTTTCCTATACAATCAGAAAGTTTACTTATTATAATTTCTCAGCTTCAAAACCTGTGTTCACGAAGCCACTCCTACGGTACTAGAGGGTTAAAGCTGTCTGGGACGCCGCCAGAAACGAGCACATCGAACCGAACCCGAACCCGAACCCAGGCCCGAACGCCTCCGCAATTATTCACCCGGCTGCAGTTTGGACCTTTCGTCACTCGATACGAATTAACAAATTGGCAAATTTTTATAGTAGCTCACCTAATCAGGCGATTGGTGGGATTACGATCACTACTGGCCAGATATCCCAGGAATGTGATTCACATGAACGGAGGAGGAGTTCCTAAGCTGCAGCACTCGAGTCCGATTGAACTTTGGAACCCTGTACACTTATATGAATGGCGTGTTGCTGATAAGTCCGGCGAAGCGTCTAGGTGCACGGTGTTTGCGCCTCTATCCGCGCCTTATCGGATGGCAAAGGTCATCACCGAGCATGATGCGAGCAGGCAGCCGATGCCGACTTAGTCTGATTTCGGGACCAGCCGCACCAAGTCTATCTGGGAGCAGTTCGATCGGAAGCTTACCAGTATCACTTGAGCCGGTGACAGCAACAGTACACGCGCATCTATAGCAGTTCTTCGAATCCCTTAACAAAATCCAAACAAATGGGTTAGTGACACGCGCTGCCAAAGCAGGTTATTCCTCTAATTCTCCGCTTCATCTCTCACGTAGCAACTGCAACCAGCAGCAGTGGACTCCATCTGGAGACCATCGATCGGATCGGCTCCATTCCCCTAGTGGAGACCAGTGTGAAGCGAGTAGAGAATCTTTACGGCAAGGTCAAGAACAACAACAGGCTCTTCTCCTGGTATTTTGAGACAGCCGAGGCCACGATCTCCGCGGCCTATGACACCGTCCAGCCGGCGGTGAAGCTCTTCGAGCCTTCGATCCGGCGCCTGGACAATGTGATGTGCAAGAGCCTGGATATCCTGGAGCAGCGCATTCCACTAGTCTACCTTCCCCCCGAAATGGTAAGTTGACGCCCGACCACTGATCCCCATTCGCTGACAAAAAGGGCATTGTTCTCTCCTTGAAGATGTACTGGAACACCAAGGAGTACATGTCGGATCACCTGGTGCGTCCGGTGCTAAAGCGTGCGGATTCCGTCAAGCAGATTGGAACTGCAGTGCTGGAAAGTCCGCTGACCACCTACGCTGCCGACCGCATCGACGGCGCCTTCACGGTGGGCGATAAGTTTGTGGACAAGTATCTGGTGCCCATCCGCACGGATCAGGATCAGACCGACGGTAAGTGGCTGTCTCCGGTCTCAGGGGGTGGAAATATAACTTCTTTCTCAACTCCAGGTCGATTGTTAATTTTAAAAGGTTTCTTAGAGGTCACCGCTTAAATGGAATCCAGGTTAGGGGCCATATTTTTAAATGAAAAATTAATTTAATTAAAAATTAAGGTGTGTTGTATAAAAAAAAGAAAAGAAGCAGTCGTAGAACCTTGACAATTGATTTAAAATTAAGACAAACGTTTTCTGGGAAAGACTTTATGCCTGTGATATTCAAAAATGTTGTTAGCAACCGAGGAAAATTGATCCACCCAAGGGTGCACTCATCTCATAGTTTATTTTTAAATGCCGACGTTGTCGAGGAGAGGTTATCGCTTGGGAATTGCAAATTCATTTGAAGTCGCGGCCAGAGAATGTCGCGATAAGCGCCGAGATCCGCGATCCGCTCTCGCGGTTACACAAAACACACAAATCAAATAACAGAGATGGACACTCACAGATTTCCCCATATCCGCTTTGCAGGTCCGCAGGAAGATGATAACGAGGCGGTGCCGGACGAGCGGGGCGCCATTAAGGCAATTCATCACGGACAGCGCTTTTCCCGCAAGCTCAAGCGCCGACTCACACAAAGAACCATAGCAGAGGCCCGGGCCCTCAAGAAGCAGAGCAAGGAGGCCATCCATGTGCTGATCTATGCAGCGGAACTGGTTAGTATATATGCTAAGGAATATTTATAAGTGTAAAAACAAAACCCAAATATTTTGTAAAACTCCAAAAGATTGCCACCGATCCGAAGCAAGCTCTGCAAAGGGCCAAGGAGCTGTGGGGATATCTAAGTGCAGATGAGCCCGAGAACCAAGCCAGACCCGCCACCCTGGAGCAGTTGATAGTGCTCTTGACCCGCGAATCGGCCAGACGAGTGGTTCACTTGGTGAACTTCAGCGCCAATGTGGCAGCCAATATACCAAGGTGGGTTTTGAGCCGACATTCCGTCCCTGTGTGTGCACAGCTACAATTTATACATTTTTCCGACAGACACCTGGCACACACCACCACAGAGGTGGCCCACCAAATCATATACATCAACAACCGCATAGTAACAATAACCAGGCTAGACAAGGTCAAGACACTGTCTAAGGAGGAAGCTGAATCTCTGTTTAAGCGCATGCTCGCGTTCTACGGCAACCTGCAGGGCCTGACCAACAGTTATCTGGTAAGAAAAAACTGAACTGCATAATGAAAGCGAAATAGTAGGTAACCAATGTATAACACCTGCAGGAACGCGTGGCCAGCTTTCTCTCCGGACGCATCGAAGCCGAGAAGGTGACCGGCAGCGACAGTGCCAGCTCCAACCACAGATCCTCGCGGAGGAGGCAGGAGGCGAACCATTACTCAGCCGCCCACAATAACATCAACGGCGTCTACTAGCTTCGAGTTTTTTATTGCAATCGTATTCTTATTTCTTATGATAGAGTTTTGTTTCTCCGTGCATATTCGCACGATTCAGTGAATAATTTTTTTATATATGCATTTTTTTTACAAGAATATTGCCAATATTATAAGCCAAAAATTTGAAATATGTCTCCTTGTATTTACAAAACAAAACTAAAGATTTTTGATTTGTTAAATATAATATAATATAATATACAATATAATAATAACAAACTATTAAGGTAAAGCCTTTATTAACGTGGAAACATTTTCTGGCCAGGGGATAATGCGCTATTTGGGTTGTTTTTAATCATAAGTTAATTGTTTTCTAAGAAATTAAATTCTGTGGATAAAGGCGATGTGGATTTGAGGTAGATCTTTTTTCTCAAATCTTTGAAAAGGGGTTGGGTATCCTCTTATGTATAAATATTTAAGGATGATTTACTTAAACAAGTTTTGCTTATAGTACCTCAGCTCACTAATGCTCTCGTAGATGTCTTCCAGGCTGCGGTGGGCAAAGGTCTTTTTCGGAGCGTTCTTCACCACCTCTGGGTACCATCTCTTGGCCAGCTCCTTGATTGTGGAGACGTCTACAATGCGGTAGTGTAAATATTCATCCACCGTTGGCATAAATCTCCTCAGAAAAAGTCGATCCATGTAGACGGAGTTGCCTGCGAGCGGGCATGCCCGCTGGGGGATATTGGCCTTCAGATAGGCTAGGATCAGATCTGGTGCTTGGTCAGGCTTCACAGATGAACTCTTGCAGCGGCTTACCAAGCCGGATTCGTTGTGGTGTTTAATGCACCACTCGTTCATAGAGTCGTATACCTCCTGAGGATGATTGATGGCGAAGCAGGGGCCCTCGGACTTAATATTCAGGTCCTGATCGGTTATAATGCAGGACACTTCCAGAATCTTGTCCTTTTCTATGTCCAAGCCGGTCATTTCGAGGTCCATCCACACGAGGTCCGTGGCGTTCCCACAGACACTACTGCTCATTTTTGCAATTTGGGTGAACGCAACGCACCGCGTATGTCTCTTAAGTAGACATGCGAAACGTTGCAGCCGCGGATGCATTTAATTCCTTTCGCGAATGTAATTTTTATACAAAAGTTTTGTAACAATCAAAACATTTAGTAAAAATAGCGATGGCAGATCGATGTTATCGATAGTTTTGCGCCAATATTTTCTTACAACTTTTTCAATGAAAACAATCGGTAGATATTTGTTGTAATCCACGTTCGATAGTTTTTCATATAAATCGTAATTCGATATTTTGGCATACAAAAATCGTAACTATATCATCCTTAGAAAAAAATATCGATGTATTGAATTTATCAACAACACTACTAGCATTTTATAAAAAAAGAAATTGTTTGTGGAAACGCAAAAGCACAACAAATTGCCGAAATATGTCGTCCAAAGACCAGCCGGGCACGTCCCGGGAGACGTTCGAGGACTTTTACACAGAAGTAAGTGTGACGTCCCACTGGAGCCGCCCCAAACCAAACTAAACCATTTACCTTAATGTACACTTTTGAGTAAACGATTTTGTGCCTATATTGCAGGTGAAAGAAATTGAAAAACGTGATTCAGTTTTAACTCCTTCTCAACAAATTGATCGTTTACTTCGTCCAGGTTCAACGTACTTCAATCTCAATCCATTTGAGGTGCTCCAAATCGAGCCCGAGGTCGAAGTGGCGGACATAAAAAAGAAATACCGCACCTTATCTATTTTGGTCCATCCAGATAAGAATCCCGACAACCAGGAGCGCGCTCAGCTGGCATTCGACATAGTGGCGCGTTCCTGGAAGATCCTGGAAAACGAACTCACGCGTAAAAAGTGTCTGGAAGTGTACGAGGAGGCCAAGGGGCGCACTGATCATATGGTAAGCTTTGGACAAAGGATTTACTAGTGTAAAATTATTAAAAATATGTCTATCATATAAGATAGCTAGAAAACCACTTGTTTACAAGACAATCAGGAAGATCAAGAAGACTTAAATGTACTTAATTATTGACTATCCTAAATTTCTATATGTATTACAGATCGCAGAGAAACGCAAAAAGCTCAAAAAAGAGGGCCGGCCCACCGAGCCCATTCCTGAAGACGACCCCACCAAGTACAAGCATGCCATCTACGTGATGGTCATGAAGCTATTCGCCGACATGGAGCGGCGGCGGCAGAAACTCGACCAGCGTGACCAGGAGGAGCGCAAGCGGAAGCGCGAGACCGAGATCGAGGAGGAGGAGCGCGTCAAGGCGGATCGCGAGTGGCAGCAAAATTTCGAGGAGTCGCGTCAAAGCCGTGTGAACAGCTGGCACGACTTCCAGTCCGGCGCCGGCAAGTCTAAGAAGACCAAGAAACAAAAACATATGACCGGCATGATGGTGCCACCCAAGTTCAAGCCGGAATCGCGATGAAGTAGTTGCCCAACGCGGCGCCGTCTCGACCATCGCCGCACCACCTCCGCCTCCCAGCGCGTCGCGTTGTTCATGAATATTTTTACATTTTTATATAAGTCTCCTTTGGAATTGTAATTGACACACGTGCATAATGTATAGACTAAGAAATCACATTTCGTCCTGGTTTATTCTCTCTTGATGGGTTGCCTTCTTGTATTTACAGTTCCGTGTACAGGGAAGCTGTGAACACAATGTCGCGTTTGATGGCCGCTGACGCCTCCTCCATTTTGGACTGCAGACCTGGGTTACCGATTCGTATGGCAGCCGTTTTAACGTCGCGCAGAGTCTCGTCCAGCTGCTGGATGCAGCGAACTATAATGCCCTCCTGCACCTCGGTCAGTTTCATAATCTCAGCAAAGGGCTGTGAATGGGTCCAAAATTACTTTGATTCCGTCAACAAAGTATAGATTAACTTACCTTGTTTCTCGCCCACTCGTAGACCACCTCGATCAAGCCGAAATTAAGGCGATTCTCGGCCTCTACGACCGCATGGTAGCGCTGCTCTTCGGCCAGAATTGTGTCATTGATCTGTTCAAAAGCCGCCACACACTTCTTTAGCGCCTCTGGAATAACCGGCTCACCCTGGATCTTCGCCTGAAAGACAAGGCCAGAGAGCAGGGCAGCGATCTCCGCGGGCTCGAGATCATTGAACATGTTGCACAGAATGAGCTCCGTTATCAGCAGCTCGTTTTGGCCCATCTCACAGGCCACCTTGCCTTTGAGTGTGACCTCGTTTAGCTCATCGATGTATTTGAGAGCTCGAAGCACGTCCATTTTATTGCAGTAGTCCGGATAGAGGGAGAGGTTCTTTGCTGAATTCTTGAACCGCAGCTCCTCGATGTGAATCTCCAGCATGCGCCGCTCGTAGACTTTGGCAAACTCCTGCTCGAAGCCAGCTATATTGGTGTGCGGCAGCAAGTCGCTCACTTGCCGGAACAGGTGATCTACATAGTTAAGTTGGGCCACCTCGGTATCCGCGTTCACATTGATCTCCTTTGACAGATTGACAAACTTGACGGAATCCGGATTGGCAATGTAGCTTTCGTTCAGCTGGTGCAGCTCGGTCACAGTCTTGACCACGGTTCCGCCTGGCGGCGTATCCTTAAAGCGCTCCAGCTGGCGCTGCTCCCAATTCCGGATAATCACATCGGCATCAACCTTGAATGTGTTCTTGGTGATGCTAATGATATCGATTGCCTTTATGTCCAGCACGGTGTGCCCGCCAATGCCCTCCGGATGGAACATTTTATGATTCGACGTGAGGGAGATAATTTTGTAGTAGAGCTCGCCCCGCTGCAGACCGTCGTTATCCTTTGCCTTGAACTGGTGGTCCAAAACGAGTACTTTGTAGACAGTGTCCTTCCCTGGAACGGACTTGGTGTTGAGTAGGATGGCCAGCTTGTTGTAGTGCTTGCCTTGGGTGACTACGATGACACGGCCCACTTTCAGCTCTTTTTGGATCTTGGCTTGGGTAACAACGAATTTCTAAAAAAGAATAAAGTGTACCTTAAAATTGGCTATATAGAAATATCCTGAAAACAAGGAAAGGTTCAACGAGTCTTGCTCTTGTAATGTTTGCCAAAATAGACCCACCATGGTACGATGTTTCTCCTTCCAGTACTCCACGGCCTTATCATAGAAATCGACCAGCGGCTTCAGATGCTCTCCCAGAGTCGGCAGCATGGCAAACTTGTCCTCTGCCAGGCGCAGCTGCTTCTGCTGCGTGGGCAGCTGCAGCTTTTGATTGAACTCCTTAAAGCTGAATTTCATAATGTCCTCCACTTTGATGCTTTCGATGCGCAGGCAGGTAAGGATCACCGCATAGCGCAGAATGAATTGTGACTGCAGCTTCTCCGGCAGGCCAAGGATCATCGGTCGCAGCTCCATCGACGGCGGCACGTTGGCCTTGCACAACAGAATAACCGTTCCTGTCTCATCGTGTCCTCGCCGTCCTGCCCTGCCGGCCATCTGGATGTACTCTCCGGGTTTAAGGTTGCGCACCTCGACGCCGTCGAACTTCTTGTGCGAATCGAAGACAACCGTGCGAGCCGGCATGTTGACGCCCATGGCAAATGTCTCGGTTGCGAAGAGCAGCTTCACCAGTCCGTTCTGAAAGAGCATTTCCACGATCTCCTTGAGTATTGGCAGGATGCCGCTGTGGTGCACTCCGATGCCGCGCTCTAGGGCGTCCTTGAGCGCGAGCACCTGCGGAATGGTGCGATCCGGCGGCTTAAGCTTCGCAAGGCACTGGAGGAAGAATTTCTGAACTGAGCCTTTCTCCTTCTCAGTGTTGAGATCCACCGACTGCAGGGCCGCAACATTGGCATCACACCGATTCCTGGAGAGGGTGAAGGCCACCACAGGCATCTTGTTGTTGCGCCGCAGAAAGTCGATTAGTCCGATCCAAGTGTACTGCTCCTGCTTGGCGTTCACATAGTTCTTTGGCGCACCACCACCGCCCTTCGCCTTGCCCTGCATCTCCTTTTTACGCTCAACGGCCTTCTCGTAGTTATTCTGCAGGTACCTTCCCTGGGCGTCCACCAGCAGGAATATATCGTCCCGACTTTTGCCGCCGGCACCCGTGTAAAGGAAGTGCGTCAGCGGTACAGGCCTCTTCAGAGTGCTAATAACATACACCTTGCGCTTCTTGGTGCTGCCCACCCAATCGGCCAGTTCCATAGTATTCGGCACTGTGGCACTGAGCATTATGATGTTCACGTGGTCCGGCAGCAGGATGATGACCTCCTCCCATACGTGACCCCTTTCCGGGTTATTGATGTAGTGCACCTCGTCGAAGATGACGTACTCCAGGTCCCTGGTGACTTCGCTGCCGCAGTACAGCATGGAGCGCAGGATCTCGGTGGTCATTATCAGGCACGAGGCGGTCGGTTCGATCTGCAGATCGCCCGTGATCAGACCGACGTCTTTGAAGGTCTTGCGGAAGTCGCGATACTTCTGATTGGACAGAGCTTTGATCGGGGACGTGTATATGGTGCGGGTTAGATCGCGCTTGGACAAGGCGATGGCGTACTCGGCCACCACCGTTTTGCCGGCCGAAGTATGGGCCGCCACGAACACATATTGGCGCTGCTCGAGCTTGAGAATGGCCTGCTTCTGAAAAACGTCCAGCTCGAAGGGAAACTCCATTGCGGGGCAGGGTATCTGCTCCTTAAAATCGTTGATCGGATGACTGATGTCCACCATCTCGGCCCAGTCGCTCTTGAAGGTCTTCGTGGCAGCGGAAATATTCAGCACCGGCTTAAGGTCTGCCTTCATGATCTGGTCGTCGACATCCTGGAAATCCTCGGAGGGAAACGACAGGTTCCCCTCTCGGGCGACTCCAGAATTGCCAGTTTCCGGAGTGCGCGTCAGCTGCATCCACTCCTGCACGTCCAGGTCCTGCTCCAGATTCTCCAGCAAATCCACATTGCTGGCGTCGGAGAGTACAGGCGCCGGAGCCACAGGCTGCGACTGGGAGAAGCTGTGACCCGACGAGAAGCCCGGTGGAACCGTGAGCAGCTTGTCCCCGAACATAAAGTTATCCACATCCAGGGCCGCTATCTGCTGGCGCTGCTCGTCGAAGCCGCCTGGCCAGAATGGAAAGTTCGAATGCGAGCCACGCGTCGCCTCATCCAACAGACCCGGCTCCCGCTGCATGGACATCGAATTGTTTGCATTGGCGCCCACGTCCTCCAAGTCCACCTCCAGGAATTCCAGGATCTGACCGCTCTGGTCGCGGCGGGGAACTAACTTTGTGGTCCCGGGACCGCGGGGCACATGCAACAGGCGCATCGGATCGAATTTGCGTGGCAGTACGTCCGGCAGGGGATCGAGGATGGAGAGGTCCGGGCGCAGTATGTAGTTGCGCAGCCTCTCCAGGTTGTCCTCGCCCCTAATCGCGCTCATTTCAGGAGTTGTCTACGAAATGAAAGCGTTTTGTTTAGCAAACGAAGTGTCGGCAAAATACTGCGAAGCAAGATGAAAACAAAGAACGAAAAAATAAAGAGGAGAGAGAATGGTCACTTTAAAAATCGAAATATGGGCGCGTTCCGAATTCCACCGAAACTTTTCAGAGGTGATTTTATATCGAATCAATCTTTTAAGCAATAAAAAATCAAGTTTTTAATGTTTAAAATATGTATTTTTTATTAGATTATTTATAAATTTAAATTTGGTTCCCTAAAAAAAAAATAAAATACATCAAACCTTGTTTAATGAAAAAGCCAGGGACTAGTGTAATTTTCTATGTATAATAATGTATTTTTACACAAGCTCAACGGAATATAAACAATGATCACTGTCACTGTTTTTCGATTAGGTAAAACCTGTAGTTATTGCGTTTTTTTTAAATATGGCACTGTTTTAGTGTACGCTGATTTTCTCCACTCTGAATTCAAATCGATCAGCTTACTTTCTGCGAAATACCTCGACCTTGAGGGGGTGACACTTGTCGTCTGGCACTTCGGCGCCCACCTGAATGGAGACATCTCCCTGGGGACAGGCGCTCAGGGCGACCAGCAGATTCATGTCCGCAACGAACTCAATAAAGTCTCCCTTGCGGGCGGGGCTCGGCTTGCAGAAATACTGATGAGTGTCCCGGGTGAAGCCGGTGCACATGAAAATGTTCCACACGTCGTGCACGTCCTGCTCCGTCAGGCCACGCTCCTCCACCACCGCCTTGACCAGAGAACTGTGGCAACTACCTACCCGATCCTTGCCCGTGATCAGTTTGTAGGTGTAGTCGTCACAGCGCGTTCCAATCACATCGTGCAGAGCACCTCCGTCCTCATCGATCCCATAGCCGGCCAGAGAGTCGAACACGAACGTGGCCATAGGCCGCAGATACGGCAAGCAGCTCCACAGACGATCGTAGACACGCAGATGCGACGAGTGCAGCTGGCGGGTCTTGCCGGAGTAAAACCGCTCGGCGGTGTTCTCCAGGTTCCAGAAGTTCATGTCGCCCACCTGCGAGCCCTCGTGGATGGTGACGCGACACAGGTCGCCCGCCTGCATCGTCCAGGTGCGGGCCTCCCGCTTGGGCACCACCAATGTCTCCACCAGATTACCGGTCAGAGCCTTGAAACGCTTGTCCTGAAATTTTCAACAATAAGTAAATCTATGGATAATCGTCGATGTAATCTTTGGATAAACATTCCTTGAAATAGTTTCTATAAACTAATCTCTTTAGGTTGTTATGCTCCAAAGATTACACGATTAATAGCCAATAATAGCTCATAAAACACTTGCGACGTACATCGTATTCCTCCTTCGACACAATCGATGCATCCGGTTTATCATAGCAGACGACGGGCGAGTGCTTCTCAAAGGTGCGGGGCTTGTCGCCACGACCACACCAAGAAGTGGGCGCGGCAGGGGCCTCAATTGGAGCAGTAGTAGCCATGTCTATGGAGAATAGCGTTACCTCTCCTCAGCGCTCTTACGTAGTGGTCTAATCAACGACCGACCGATTACGAACTGATCTAGCTTTACAGCTCGGCCGAGCCGGTTAGCTTGGCTAGAGCTTTCGATAGGCACAGCAGGGGCATGGGCATGGGCATGGGCGCAATTCAAAGAACGGGGTATAGTTGTTAGAAACAGATTGTAGTTTATTTATTTATGAATTTTACCAAGAAAACTAGGTTTACATAGCAAGCAGTTAGAAATCAAGTAAACAAATCAACAAAAATACTAATTCTTCTGGCATTGTCTTTTCTGACGAAAACATTGATGTATTAACTATAGAGCAATCATGTTGTATGATGCAATACTCAGACCTATCCTACATGTGGCTTTCTTTCGCGTGCGAGGGAGATGCTAATCAAATCTTTATACCTAAGCTAATTCGAACCTAAACTAGACAAGTAATTTGTAATCAAGCGTTCTTTTTGTTTTCCTATGTCTCAATGGGCTGCCGCAATTTGAAGGGCACCTCGTTCTCCATGTTATCCAGCAATTCCTCCAGAAGGATGCGCAGCTCCTTTGAGGAGAACTCCTGCACCAGCGGCAGCCGCTCCAGCGCCACCTTAAGCACAGCGGACAATTCCGTATTGGGGCAGACGATGCACATGCCATGAACCAGATAGCTGATACTCTGCGAGATCTCGCTCTGGCAGAGCCGGTGCTTTGAAGTGGGACATGGAAGTAGGGCGATCCTCGAGCAGAGCTCACTAAGCTGCGGCTTAAGGTTCTCCCAGCGCGCGTTGATGTCTGCGATGTTTTTAGTATTCTGAATCTGGTTGAACTTGGCACTGATATCGATAAAGTCCAGGAAGATCTGGCCCTGGTTGGCCCAGTTGGGTACACGAATGCTGCTGCCCTTGGTGTTCTCGAACTGGATGAGCAGGCTCTGCAGGTAATTCATTCGTCCTGCAAGGTAGAAAATAAGACATTAAACAATGAACTTCCATTTCGCCACAATAAAGCAAACTCACCGTTTATAATCGCATCAGGGGCTATATACTGATAAATAATCTCGTGTGCCTGCACCCAGTGTCTGGCCTTCAGCAGGTACTTGGCTTGCAGGTGTCGTTTTCCCAATGCTCCGGCTTTCACCGCCTTGGCGTAGTCCACCCAAGACATAGGAACATTTAACTCCTCCACAACAAAGCACTCCTCTGCATTTAAAGGTATCTTGGCAGATACGATTACGTTGCGCTGCAGCATCTGCTGCACGGCTCGTTCTCGCTGCGGGCGACGTTTAAGGTGCAGCAACACGAAAATGCCCCATTGCCAAAGGCCTTCGTTCTCCAACTGGCTAGCAAAGTCAACCGTAAGACGTGACTCTGTCAATTCCGAGCAGTGGCGGTAGCCAAGAGCTCGCAGATTTTGAAGCACAAGCCAACTAAAATGGGGACAAAAAGGAAAAATTTTTCGGGGAAATTATTAGTAACAAGCTAAAAAATTTTATAAAAGATTTGTTGCTTCACCTTAAACGGAAGTCCATGGGATCGGCGGTATGTGTAATCGGATTGAGGGTTTCTTCTAGGGAGTGCGTTCGCTTGGAGTACAGCTGGAGCAGGTGATAGCGCAGGTCGTAGACGGGTTTCGTCCCAACAGCAGATGCAGAAGATGCTTCCTTGTAACTTGGCTTTGGGGGCTCCGCATAGCACTCCTCGGCCTCAAAGGCCTTGTTGTAGGCGTTAAGAGCATCGGTTATGGTGGAGGTTGGGGCTGTAAAGTACCAAAGCTGCATGGCCAATACTGTCAGCCAGTTTTGGTCTTCCAGCAGATTGATAGCCCCCTGGGAGCTCTGCATCATAGGCACTCCGGCGGCCAACATGAACATCTTTAGGCGCTCCAGCTCGATGTACTTGTCCGACTTACTCTGCTGCCAGGCGTACAGCTGCTCTTCCATCAGCAATCGAAAGTCGGCGCCGGAACTGAGTTGGGCCAACACAAGAGCCAAGTTCGCGTCGTCATAGTTAAAGGCCAGCTCGCAAGCTTCGCTCACGCGATGGCAACTGAGCAGATCCAGCACATGTTCCAGGTAGCTGTGATTGCTCACCTTCTTTGAGAGCAGATCCTTGCCCATCAGCGTATTCTCGAGCCACTCGGAGAGCAGGCTGCGTCGGCACATGACCATGTAGTGCGAGTTGACGTCCATGTCCAGCAGCTCGTCATGCACACCCCACAGCGCGAACAGGAGCGACCACACGGACACATAGTACTCCTCTATCTCGCCGGCGTCTCTCTGCTTTAAGGACTCGGAAAAGTGCTTAGCCACCAAATCTGTACCGTTATTCGGATGCAGCCAGGGGCATTCGCTGCCCTCCACCTCCACAGCGAGGCTGTCGCGAAGTTGCACCTCTAGGTGCGCGACGATGCCCTCGCGAATACTTCCATTGCCCTTGACCATGTTGAACTGCACCATTTGCAATACACTGGGTGACATATCGGTGGCCAAACGAGGTGCAAAAACCAGCGCAGCGGGCAAAGCTGGTCCAGTAACTGCAATCAATTTATATTCGTTAACCTTTTTTTAAGTACTACTTTTTGGTATTACGTACATTCTTTGAGATTGCGCAGATTGTTGAATGTGTTCGGCAACACCAGGGAGTTCTTCGGTCCAAAGCTCAGCTTGAAACTCCGTCCCCTGTATAATCCCAGATCAGCGATCCAGGTTCCACGCAAATCGTAGGCGATGGATCGCGGCAGAGGAACCGTGGTGGCAAACATCTTGACCGAAGCCACCCTGGGCTTGCAGACAAATTTGAACGGCTTCAAGATGACGGACTCTGTGTGCTTTTCCTTTTCGCCAGCCTGTATGCTACCGGTTGCCATTGATGATGTCTGGAAATTTAAGAGAGTTAGAAACTTTCCCTTTGGATTGGGATTTGTAAACATACTTCTTCGGATTGTGCGTCACACATGAGGCTGGCCACAGAGACGGAGGATGATACGGGCATAGCAGATGGGCGCCCAAAGTCGTATTGGCTGGAGCTCTCCGAGACGCCGTCCTTCCATGGAGAAGGGGCTACGTTGAAGAAATCGCGATGTCCTCTGGTTGGCTCTAAAACGGCAAAGTTTTAAAATAATGCTTTTAATTATTCTTGCTGTTAAAGCTAGGGATTAGTTACACCTACCCATAGTTTCATCATCGCTGGCGTTGTCCTCCACAAAGAGGGAGGACTTCATAAGTTGCATCTTATGCGGTTCGTTTCCCACCATATCCTGGGCCACAATGGCCGTGGGGCTGGCGATCGGCGGGTGGGGTCGCGGCGGTGCATCGAACATGGAAAAATTTGATCCGATGCCGGCTTGGAAAAACTCTGCGCGAAAGAGAATAACAATTATAGCGAACTAAATGAAACATCTTACGCAAATATCTACTTACGGGTCTTATCAAAAAGCAAGAACTCAGCTGTGTCGTCCATTGACCTGGATCCGTTGACCACTCCGGCCAAAGCTTTTGCATCAAGATTGCGGGCCGCATCTTCGGATATCTTCTGGGCCTGTCGCAGTGAGTTCAGTGTCATTTTATCCGCAGCAGCTCGTTGTTGCGCCTCCAGGGAAGCCATTTTAGCCTTTTTCGGATCGGTGGGCACTGGTTCTTCCTCATCGCTGTCGTCCAGACCGTATTTCGAGAAGTGCTTCACACGGAATACCCAGCTGCCCGTCTCCGGGCGATACTCGATAAAGCGTGTGTCATTCTTGTCACAAACCCGGCGCAACTTGCCTTCCCAGTCCATCTCGAGGAGGCGCTGCGGCTCCTTGATGGCCTCATGCTTCGTCTTGTCCAGCGGCCATACTTGATCGAGGGTTACCTGCGCCTCCCGGTTTAGGCCCTGGCCAATGGGAGGCTTGTTGTCGTCATCGGGATAAATAATGATTTCCCTGTTGCGGAAGTGAACTGCAGGGGAGAAATATGATCAGAATACAAACTATATATCTAGGAGGACCACCTTACCGATCTCATCTATATTCAGGCCAGCAACATCCAGTTCCTTGCCAAAGAAAACATTTCCGTAGCCCTCGCGTCCAACTGTGAAGTTCGGAACCACACATGAACCATCTTCGGCCAAGTAGGAGCGAAGATCGTCCAGCGTTGGGATGGTGTAGTAACCGACACGGCGTAGCACAATGCCTGTGGGATGTTCCTCATAGTCGGTGCCCTCGCCAGCGGCCGCCTCGATGGCCAAACGTGAACGGTTTGCCGAGTGCTCCTCAGCCTCGTGGGATCTGCTCAGAAGTGCACTTTCGTTGGCGTGATCCGAAACTAATGTGTCCCGTCTTGCAATAGCGCTGGCCTGATCCTCGAAGGGGTTCTCCGGAATGGTGGACACCGACAAGCGCGCCGTTGACGATGGGCGGTATGTCTCCAGGGGTTTGCGGGGCACCAGTTCGTTGAGGGTACTATTGTGGGGTGACGCTTGATCCATTCCGGTCTGAATGTTGTGCTGGCGCACCTTCTCCAGGTTGTTCGGATGCAGCCACGACTCGCGGCGACTGCTATCCTGGCTTTCTCGGCCAGTCACCCCAACTGGCGAGTGTCCGGCTGGCGATGGCTCACTAGGAATAGCGCCGCTGAACGATTCGCGTTCCTTGTTAGGAGTTCCCACTCTCGCACGGGACTGCGGAGTGCTGGGAGCACTACCATTTAAGTTTGAGACATTTCCGGAATCAACAGAATTCACCTTGGGCTTGATAACCAGACGCTTGGCGGTGGGCTTGAGATTAAAGCACTCCACACTTGTATCCAACTCCTCGAGGCCATCAAATAGGGACTTCCGGTTCATAGTGCTTCCCAGAGCCTTCACCTTCACTGGATTCGGCGTGTCCTTGGTGGCAATCTTGTACTGGTTGCTGTTGAGGTCTAGCACCGCCTGCTGGGCAGCCGGATTCGTGGCTCTGGTAGCGTCCGCCTCGTTGCCGTGCTTTAAGTCCTTGAAAATGGGCGAGTCTCCATAGGGGGAAGTGACCCTGGCCAGGATCTGTTGGTGTATGGGCTGGTGCGACGGCGTCGTTATACCCACAGTGGGCTGGGCACCCATCAATCCTCCGGTCATCGAGTTGTTCGTTCCCAGGCCGCCAAAGCCACCGCCCAAGGAACCGCCGGCATTTCCAAAAGCGCCGGTACCACCTCCAAAGAGACCGCCAACTGGAGCAGCTCCCGTGCCTCCCAGGGTCGATGTTCCGCCTCCGAAGAGGCCACCTGGTTTAGCCGCTTGCCCAAAAAGCGATCCACCCGTGTTGCCGGCGTTGAAGTTAAGCGGTGCAGCACTGGTTGTTCCAAAACCTCCAAATCCCGAGGTGGCTGGCTTGTTCAATCCAGAATTGAAGAGTCCACCGCCCGTAGCTGCAGTGCTGGTGTTGATACCGAAGCCTCCAAAGCCGGTATTAGCAGTTGAAGTGGCTCCGAAAGCAGGCGCAGCGAAGCTTGTGGCCGGCTTCGCGCCAAAGAGTCCTCCGCCCGCGGTGCTTGTGGCAGGAGTCCCAAAACCAAATCCTGTACTGGCTGTTTGAGCGGCAGTGCCCAGCCCAAAGGCCGACTTGTTGGGATCGGCAGCGGGTGTAGATCCGAATAACGATGTCTGCTGGGTGGCTCCAGCCGTGGTTCCAAAGCCTCCGAATCCAGTGGTGGTCTGACCAAAAGCTGGTGCAGCGCTGGTAGCCGGTGTCTGTCCAAACAAGCTTGCCCCCTGTCCGAAGGCAGGCTTGGCTCCAAACGGATTAGATGCGTCAGTGGGCGCAGCAGCAAAGGGTGTGGTTGTGGCTGCTCCGAATGGTTTCTGCAGGAAATTGTTCTGCTGGGCAGGCGCTCCAAAGGCACTGCTAGTCGCTGGCTGCTGCCCAAAGGCCGAGGTGCCGAACAGACTCTTGTTTTCAGTCACCGTCTGACCAAAAAGATTCGTACCTTGCTGCTGCGTGCTTCCAAACAAGCCGGTGGCTGCCGGTTGCGGCTGCGGTTGGGCCACCTGACTGGAGAATCCGAACGCGCCAGGCGCACTGCCTGCCTGCGGACCCTTGCGCGAGCACAGATAGTCCTCCATGCGCAGCTCCTCCAACGACTTCAGCTCGTACTCCTTCATGGCCGTGATGCAGTGCAGTTTCGTGTTGACACTATTCGGCTGGCCGCTCTTCATCAGTGTATCGGTGCCGATTGTCGGTTGATACTTGGCCACGGCGGTACCTGAATTAACCCCGGTGGCCACCGCTGTGGCCTGGGGTTGTGCAAACGCCGAGGCGGTGCCGCTGCCAAAGACACTGGTGTTAGTAGGCGCCGCCTGTCCAAAGGAGCCAAATCCAGCGGTGCTTGTCGACGTAGCCTGCTGGCCAAACAGCGAGGTGGTGGGCTGGGCGGCGGTCGTTTGGCCGAAGGCCGTCATTCCCGGTTTGGCGGCTCCAAAGGCCGGCAGCGTCGACTGGCCGAAGAGTGAGTTGTTGGGCGCCGCTTGAGTGGATCCGAATATGTTCGAGGTCTGCTGTGGCTGCGAGAATGCTGAAGAAGAAAAACAATATTACTCATTGCAGGCGAAAATTAAATTCAGCGTGTTCGTTTCTAACCTCCAAACGTCGAAGGCTGGGCTGTGTTGGTGGTCCCGAAGGCACTGGACGTGCTGGCTCCAAACAATCCCCCCGTGGGCTGTGCAGGCGTGGCGGCTGCTCCAAAGAGCGATGGCTGCGCCGGCTGGGCGGCAAAGGTGGAGGTGTTGCCAAAGGCCGGAGCCGCCGGCTTGCCGAACGCCGACTGGCCAAACGGAGTGGCGGCTGTGGTGCCGCTGAAGCTGCCAAAGCTGGTGGCTCCGGGTGTGGCCCCGAAGGTGGGTTTCGAGCCGCCAAACATGTTGCTTCAACACTAGTCTCGTCGCCCCCTTCCTTTGTCCTTCAGACGCGAGCTATCGCGATTTTGCTGATTCCTTGATTTCACAACGTTGCTTAACGATCGGCAACGGCGCAGTTCCTGTAGTTGGGGCGGCAGGCGGGCGCCCGGGCTCTGTCTAAAGTAAGCAAACACGCGAAAATCACCAAGTCAGCATAAACAAAGCAAACTCGGACGCAAACGGTGGACAGAAATGGCGCGCCGATTTTTTCACGATGTCTGTGGAGAACGAAACAGTGTGGCCAGTGTATATGTGTGGGTGAGTGCTAGAGGTGGGAATACATGAATGGAAACATCGAGGTATCGATGTTTTTACACTGTTTGGAAACACCGATCATACTCACACTATAAAACCAATACATTTTTTGTGTGTATCCAGATTTGTTTATCTAATAATAATTAGAACAGAAAAAACCCAGTTGCAAACTGCAAGGGAATGTAAAAAAATGAAAATGAATACCGGAACACCCCTGCATATAAGCAGTGTTTATGGTATTTTTAAGCGGTCGCATAACGGGCCACACTGCTTGCGTTGTGGGCGGGGGGCGTTCTCTTGGATTAATGACTTGAACTAAACTTTAAAGCCCTGACTAGACGCCCCAACATGGATACGACTGCCACTCGATCGCTCCCTTTTGTGTACAACTACAAGAATCATGAGGGCAGGGAGTGCACATCGCAGCTGGATATAACCTTTCCATTCGACCAAGAATCTCTGCAGGAATGCGTTACCCAGTTGATGAGCCAGATGGATCCCATGATGCGTTATCTGGACGAGAATATCAGTAAGTCCCAAGCAGTAATTATTGGATCGTTTAATGGAGTAGAATTATGTCAACAGACCTGGAGAAGCAGCTGCAAGAATTCGTGGACACGGAACAGCAAAGGTTTTTGGATGACCATGCCGAGAAGCTGCTTAATCAGGCTGCCAACGAGGAGTTGGACTTGGATGCTATAGTGCGGAACACGGAGCGTCTGTACAAGGATGAGCTGCTGCAGTTTGCGGATCGCGTGGGTCCCAGCGACGCCGATATATTCGCCCAGAGCTTTCATAGGTTGGTGCACTCCTCCTCGCTGGAGGAGATCCTGAAGCGGGAGCGGACCTATGCCAAGGTTGTGGCCGACATGACCGAGCACATGGACAATGAAGTGGAGACGCTAAACAACTCGCAGCAGCAGGAGATGGACAGCCAGATAAACCAGCTGGATATTACCACGACCTCGGATGATATCAACAATCTCCTGGCCCAGCAGTACACCACACAGAACTTCGTGCGCAAGCGCTACGAGTCCGAGCTGGAGGCTATGATGGGCCATCAGAAGAACGAGTATCGGGACTGGATCACGAGTCAAGTTAGCCAAATGTTCCAGGTGTCCCCGGTGGCCACGCCGCTGGGCAACCGCTCCTCGATGTTCGTTTCGCAGCAACCTTCAATGGAAGAGAGCTTCACCATCCACCTGGGCTCTCAGCTGAAACACATGCACAACATCCGCATCCTCAGCGCCAATGTCACGGAACTGTGCAGTCCGCTGCACGCCGAGGAGAGTCTGAATGGCTTGAACATGGCCCTGGGTCTGTACTCCAGCTCCCTGTGCGGCGTGGTGGTGCTGACACCATCCATTCAGGCGCAACCCAACAAGAATATCATCAAGAACGCAAACAAATCCACCGAGTTCCACTTTGAGCAGATCGATGTGCAACTGGAAAACATCGAGAAGCAAATTCGGAGTCTAAGCACGGGCGATTCCAGCACCAGCAGTAATAGCAGCAGCGCAGAAGATAGTGCCACGTCCTCTCCCACAAAGAAGCATGTGCCCAGACTGAAGACGGGCGACTTTTTCATCACGAAGCACTCGAATCTCTCGCAATCTCATGTCATATTCCATCTGATATCGGACGAACCCATCAATAGTCCTAGTGAGATAAACTCACGGCACCCAGTGATATTAGGGCTAAGGAATATCCTTAAGACGGCGAGCAGGCATGACATTACCACGCTGACCATTCCGGCTCTGCTGCGACACGAGATGAGCGAGGATATGACAGTCCAGTGGTGCATCAGGCGAGCGGAGCTGGTTTTCAAATGCGCCAAGGGTTTCATGATAGAATCAGCGTCTTGGGGAGGAGCTGAGTTAAGGTGAGGTGGAGGCTTAATAATATTTGTTGTTTATTTTACTTCTAAGATTTTTTTTAAATTGTTTTTAGCACCTTGCAATTACTACTGCCTGACGACATATCGGAGAGCCTGTTCACCACACTGGCGGGCATGGTGCCCAGCGTTTTCCATGTGGCCAACCCCAAGATTCTGGTGGACACCAACAAATAACTGCGTACATTCCTCAGAGAATATTGAAAAGACTTTAAATTATTTGTATGAATATACAGTTTATTCAGATTCAGAGTTATATTTATGTATATGGTTCGTCGTTATTCGTCGTCGTTCGGCTCAAAAAGTTCTCTCGTAACTTCAACACACTCAGAATTGTCTGTAAATGTTCCTGTATCAATTTTTGTCAATAATTCATCGCAACCTTTTTTTCAAAACTACAACACTACGATGTATAAGTACATATTCTCATATATATTTAGTTATGTTTTAGGTATGTGTAGGTATCGTGTGTACATTACTTCCAAATGTAAATGTTTATCTTTGGTTTCGACCCCCTTCGCGAGTGTTTTGTAATGTGTGATGTCTGTATGTGGATTGTAATTAAGTCTGTTCGGTTATCTGCTTCGATTATAATAATGATACTTTGAATAACTCTGATCATTAACTTGTAAATATGCCTTTGAAATATATATATATATATATTTATGTATATCTAAACAATTGTATTCTGCGGTATCTGTTATGTTTGTTAACAATTAATTAGGTTCTGTTCTGTTCATTAACATTTCGCTGTTTAACTTTGCTTCGTTTTCCCTTTTTTGGATTTAGCCCAGTGCGTTGTTTGCTGTGTATGGTTGCTGCTTTGCAGTGGGGGAATACAGAGTATCAGAAAATATTTGATTGGTTCGTCCGGCTTAAGGGTTACATAAAATTAGTGACAAGTGTTAAGGTACAGGAACCGACCACTTTGAGTTTTGGGTGCGAGCAATATAATACATATATCATATCTCTTGGATCTTTATGTGCCAGGATGATGAAGGTTTTTGTTTTTGGTACTTTGGGGGACTGCGTTCGAAAAAATTGACATCCGTGTTGTTGGAATTAATTATTATAAATTACATTGCTATATAGCCGGTCGCCAATAAATGCGCATTGGAGTAATATGGCCGACAGACCTGAATCGTCCCTTCTGCTGCTGCTTTCGGGAAGCTCTGTTCCAGCTTAAAAATATATAAATTATAAGCCATTGATTGCTCTGTCTTACGCAAGCTGATTTAATAAATAATTTAAAATTAAGTCTGAGAACAGTGCCTGGGATCTCTGAGCTCTCCTAAGTATACATTCGTGTCGTCGTGATCTACTTAATTTTCTCATTGGTTTTCTTGCTACGTCGATGAAGAATAAGTCATGCCAAAAATCGAATAATGGA
Organism: Drosophila seguyi; assembly: GCA_008042675.1. Classification (NCBI taxonomy): domain Eukaryota; kingdom Metazoa; phylum Arthropoda; class Insecta; order Diptera; family Drosophilidae; genus Drosophila; species Drosophila seguyi. The sequence continues at coordinate 28,735 of VNJU01005517.1, read as the reverse complement.
CTCTCTAAATGGGTCTCTAGCTTAATACTTGGCGCATGCCTTACGTTCTAAGGGTAGTATGCCTAATACATTTAGTTAAATCAGAATACATGTTAAAAAGTTTACTAAAATTGAAACTATCACAAAAAACAAATACTTTCTCAAAAGTACAAATATAACTCAAGAAAATTATGGTATATAATTGGTTGAGTATGCAAGTGGGTGTGTTGTGTGTGTGTGTGTGTGTGTAGAGTGAGTGTATTGCCCGCTTGGCTGTTTACATTTGACTCTCCTTGCGCCACTGGAAGGTGCCTGACTTGACGCCAATGCTGGATGAGCCCTGATTGCTGCTGGAGGAGAGTATGTTGTTGGTGCGTCGGATCAACTGGGAGGCGGCATCGAAGCGACTCCGGATGAGCCGCATTGCCGGATTACTGGATACTCCGCTGCGCTTGCTCTTGCTGTTGGGGAAAAATATAAAACCGTATAAGTTTTAGGTGGCTGATATAAATGTGAGCCCCGTTTACTTACCCCGACGAGCTGGGCTGGTTTTCCTTGAGGTTGCCCAATATAATCCTCATATGTGTGTCCCGGGCAAAGTGATTATCTGGCAGCGAGGACTTGGCAGCTCCGCCACTGCTGGTTCCGGCTCTATCATCGTCCACGAAGGCATTAAGTCCGGGCAACTGACCCGGAGAGCTCAGCTCGCTGCTGGGCGAATGCGGTGGCGTAGCATAGAGCGGCGACATGCACTCCATGTCATACATGTCCGCATCGTTGGCCATATTATGTGCTATTTAAGAACAATTGAAATTAACCAGAAATGGGAAATAATAGATGCTAGACGGCAACTTACCAAGCTGATGCTCGCTGAGATCGGGCAGAACCTGGGAGTGCCGCTGGCCACCGCCGCCACCTCCACTAGACTTGTGGCCTGATGCGCCTGAGCTGGAGGCGTGTTTCGAGTTGACCATCAGATTGTTTCGTGAGCTGAGTTTGCTTTGTCGCTGCAATTGCTGGGTGAAGGTAAGTGGCGCTTGCTGTGGAAATAAGCAATCAATTTTAAGATGAACTCTATTTAAGGATCTAAAATACTTACATCATTGCTGCTGCCTGTGGACTGACTAGAGATGACGCTCTTGCGCTTGTGCAAACTGCTCGTGTCCGACTGCATCGTGTTCTGGTAGAAGTTGTTCGAGCTGTGCGTGGAGCTGGAGGCATTGAGGACATGCAGGTTGCTGCCATTGTGCACCGTTGCCGTGGTGGCCGCCGAACAGACCGAGGAGGCCGAGGCGTGTGCCGGATACGGGGCCAGGTTCTGGTGTAGCGGCAGGGCCGGCGGCTGGTCCGGGGACCTCAGCATGCTGGCATGTGCGTGGAACTTGGGTTCGTTGGGATTGCTAGCTTCATCTAGGGAAAGGAAGGGAAGGGACAGAAGGGGAAAGCATTAGTAACAGAGCAAGAGGCTTCTCCTGCGCGGGTTCTTACTCTTAGTGTAGCTCTCGAAGATCTTCAGGATGCTGGTGCGACTCGACTTGGCCGCCAGCTTGATGGGCGTGCGTCCGCAGTGATCGGATTTGTACGGATTCGCTCCGAACTGGAGCAGAGCGATCACGCATTTCTCGTGCCCCTCCTGCGCGGAAATACCCAGGGCAGTGGCTCCCTGCTTGCAGGCGTGATCCGCCAGGGCTCCGTAGTAGAGAAGGATGTTCATGACATCGTGGTTGCCCTGCCAGGCGCACGAGTGCAGCGGTGTGCGAGCCTCCAGGTCCATGGAGTTAACATCAGCCCCGGCCTCGATCAAGGTCTTGACCATATCAGCGTGCCCTTGCCAGGCGGCCACGTGCAGAGCGGTGCGTCCTTCGCTGTCCGGAATGTTCACATCTACGTTGGTCATGTCCAACAGGTACTTGACAATGTCCAGTTTGTTCTCCAGCGCCAGGATGTACAGAGTGGTCCGCGAGTCTGCGTCCTTCGAGTTGACATCGCAGCAGAACTTCAGCAGAAACTCCACGGTGTCCATGTGGCCCTCTAGGCAAGCCAGCCGGAAGGCCGTTTTGCCGTCGTGCGCCTTCTGGTCCACGAAGCTGGAATGAATGTCCAGCAGGGCCTGAACGCAGTTGAGCCGTCCTTCCTGAGCTGCCAGGTGCAAGGCGGTCTTTCCCTCGTTGTCGCACTCGTCGATCTTGGCTCCCGACTCGAGCAGCTGCAGGCACACCTCGTGGAAGCCCTCGAAGGCGGCATAATGCAGTGGCGTCCATCCGGCATTGTCACGATGTGTTTCATCCAGGCCGCGGTCGAGGAGTTGCCTTACCGTCTCCACATTGCCCTGGGCAGCGCCAATGCTGAGCACGGTGCGTCCCTCGGAGTCCATGCAGTCGATGCCACAGCCCCAGAAGAGCAAGAGCTTCACCACAGTGGCGTGTCCGGCCGTGCAGGCAGCCCACAGCGGAGTCCGTCCCATGAAGTCAGCGAGATCAGGATCCGCAGCGTTCTCCAGGAGCAACTCGCAGACCTCGGCGTTGCCCTCGAAGGAGCTGACCAGCAGCGGAGACATTCCGTCGTTGTCCAACTGATCCGTGTTGGCGCCGTGATCCAACAACGTTGAGATAACCTTACTGTACCCGGAGGAGCCGCACAGGGCAGCGACACACAACGCACTGCGTCCGTCCAGGTCCAGATGATTCACATTTGCACCATTCTCGAGCAGAATCTCCACAATGTCATAGTGACCCATGTAGGAGGCGGCAATCAGGGAGGTGCGCCCCTGGCGATCAACAGAGTTCACATCCGCCCCCGACTCAATCAGAAGCTTCAGTATATCCTCGTGTCCGCTCCAGGCGGCGGCCCTCAGAGCAGTGCGTCCCTCCTTGTCGGCGAGATCGATTTTGCAGGCAGGCTGCGCGATTAGGAGGCGGACCACCTCACTGTGTCCGCCCCAGGAGGCCGATCTCAAGGGAGTCCAGCCATCGCGATCGGCATGGTTCACATCGACCCGCTGCATCCGGCCGGTTCCGTCGTTGCAGGGTTGCGAGAAGCTGAGCAGCAGCTTCACCACCTCAAGGTGTCCGTTACGCGCGGCTATGTTCAAGGCCGTCTGGCCATTGTAATCCTCGATCTCCAGATCGATGGGGCTCTTGCAGGCATTGAGGGCCCGCTCCAGCAACTGATGGTTGCCATCGTTGGCCAGAATGTGAATCAGTGCCTTGCCCTTGTGCAGCTCGATGTGGTGCGAGTCGGAAAGCTGGTGCAGCGTGCTCGAGGCGTTCTCATCCTGGCTCTCGGCTGGCGGCTCGCTGTGCTCCGACGGACTTCCCGCCCGCTGGGTCTCCATCAGGCAGCTCTTCTCGCTGGACAACAGCAGGTCGGCCAACTCAAAATCGATGTTTTGCGATTTCTCGGAGAGCTCCGGCGACATCAGCGAGGATTCGCAGGAGTTCTGGGACTCGGCGTTATTGATGCCCGTCTCGATGAGCAGCTTCAACATCTTGGCGTCCGTGGGCAGACTGGGCTTGAAGAAGTCGCACAGGAACTGGGCGAAGGGCTCGCTCAGCTCGCTGGCCAGGAAGCGCTCCAGCATGGCGCGCGTCTTGGGCAGGAAGTTGGCGTCGTACTTGAAATCGTGCTCGCACTGGGCGCAGCAGTTCATCTGGTTCGTGTAGAAGCAGTCGCTTAAATTGAGCCGCGACTCGAGCAGCATCAAGATGAGATCGAGGTCCACGTGCCTGCTGGTCAGGTATTCCCCCGATCGGATCAAATGGTAGGCAAACCTACGCACCGTGTTTGCACAGAGAGTGTCGGCCACCAGCAGATAGTACATTGAGATCATGACATGGCCTTCGTTGACGTCGCAGATGAACTTCTTGGTGGCAAACTTCACGTCCACCAGCCAGTCGGCGAAGGAGTTGTGGAAGATTTTGAGTCGTTGCGCATTGGAGTCGTAGGCCAGGATGTTGCGCATCAGCTGCAGTCGCTTCTCGAACTCCTGGCAATCGATCGTGTAGTTGTGCGTGCGAAGGCAGTTGAAAAGGAAGAGCTTGTCCACATAGCCGGAGGAGGCCAGCAGGACGTTGAGCAGCGGCCGTATCTTCATGTACTGCTTCTTGTTGAAGGACTTCTGGCAGATGTACAAGTACAGGCCGTTCAGGGTGCAGGGGATCAGCTTGATCTCGCGGAAGCTGAAGAAGTTGTCCTTGATGCCGTGCAGAACCTTCTCCAGGTAGAGGATGCAGCCGTTTGACTTGATATACAGCTGATGCAGCGACTCGATGATCTCCTTGGTCAGCATGATGCTGTCCTTGAAGTCCGAGTTCAGCCGGTTAATGATGTACTCCTGCACGTCCTTGACAACATGCGATTTGCGCAGATCGTCCAGCGTGATCTTCTTGAAGCCGGTGAACATCTTGGTGATCTGTTTGGTCTGCTTCTTGGTGGTGCACACGAGGAACAGCCACTTGGGGAATAGGTGGATGTGGTTCGATAGGAGTTCCGCAACATTTCGGCTCTTGTGGCTCGTCACCGTACCTCTTCCGCCCTTCAGTGTGGAGATCAGATTTCCCTCGTTGATGTAGTTTTCGTCAATGGAGTCGATCAGCAGCAGGAGTGCCGTCTTGGGAGGAGTGAGTTCCAGGAGGGGAAATAGGAAGGCCTTTTTGAAGCACTCGTCCGGATTCTTCTCGATGTTGTCTACGCTGAGGCACTCGAGTATCTCCGGATTGGAGAGTAGCAGCTCGTAGTAGCCATCGGCAATGATGGTGCGACAGCTCTTGGTCTTGGGCAGCGGTGGGGGCAGGGTGTTGGTGCTCATTCGCGGCTTCTCTCCGGGAACCGGGGGCGGCGCCTGAGCGGGCTCCTCTTCCTTTCCATTCACTTTTGTTTCGCTGAAATCGATGAGTGGTTCTGAGCTGGAATTAGCTTCCTGCTTCTGCTCCTCATCGGATTTGTCCAGCTCCTTTAGCTCCCCATCAAGCTCCTTGTCCGCCTCGGGCTTTTCCTCTTCTTTACCCTCGTCTCCTTCTTTCGGCTGCTCTGCGTTGTCATCCTTGATGGCCGCCTCTATTTCGTGCTTCTCTTGGTCAGTACTTGGGTCGGCTATATCCTCGCCACCGCCTTGCTGGATGGCCTGCGCCGAGCCGTTGCTAATGGTGGCCAGCTTTGAAGGAGAAAGCACTCCGCTTCCCGAGCGTCCACGCTTCACGGGTATCTTGGATTTGCTTTTGCCGGGACTGGATTTGGCAGCCTGTTGCTCTTGAGCCTGCTTCTGCTCCTTTTCGCTGCCCATGTCCTTGTCTTGCTCGCAATCCGCATGCTCCCGGGAGGCGCGCTTTGGTGGATGAGTGCCATAGTTGGTGCCGCCAGCTTTCTCATCCGGATCTCGGGCATCGGCGCCCGGCAACGGAGCCGGCTCCGATTGTTGCCGCGTCAGACTTGACCTGCCCGCCGCCTTGTTAATTGTGGAGGTGCGCTGCGACTGGAAGTTGTCCAGTTCCTTGGTGTCGCACTCGCTGGCCCCCCGCTTTAGCTCCTCGATCAACAGCTCCTCAGCATTCTCGCTCAGACTGATGTTGTTCATCGCCTCGTCCAGCTTGAACTCCTGCTGCTGGGCCTCCTCGCGCAGAAAGGAGAAGCCCTCGTCTATGATCCGCTGGCTGTCATCGCGGCTGATCAGGGAGGCGTGACTGAGCAGCTGCAGCACTACTTTCCGCATGAACAGCGACAGGCTGTGGCACTCCGGATTCTGGGACTCGATCAGGTAGCAGGCCAGCAGCTTCCGGTTGAGAATGCCCTTGGTGCCGGAGTTGCCCTTCATGATGGCCTGGCAGATGGAGGTCTTGCCGGATCCGTTTGAGCCCAGCACCAGGCAGCCGTTATAGCTGGAACTGGAGATGGCCGCTGCCTTGGCTCGCGCCGAAACGTAGTTGGAGGAGACGGCCCCCAGGGCCCCAGGCACAGCCTTCTTGCCCGCTGTTCGCTGCTCCAGGCACAGGGCGATCTTCTTCAGCACCCACTCGCGATGAATGTAAACTGTGCCCACGATGCGGTTATTCGGCTCCAGGCCTCCGCTATTGACCAAGCCATTGACTTCCTTGTCGGGCGACACTTTGCGTTGCATTAAAGCCTCCAGGTTGCCATCGGTATCTTCGGCTGCCTGCGGCTTAGCACCCCCGGCTGCCTCTTGGCCATCCTCCTCTGGCGCAGAACCAGCACCACCACCATTCGTTTCACCATTCGAGTGATGGCTCACATCCTGCGGAAAGTTCTGCTGCACAAGATTGGCAAAGTGCTCCTCGCGTGCCAGATTCGAGAAGCTGGCGTTGGGACAGTCGCGTCCACTGATCTCTAGCTTCTTCTGAAGCTGCGTGGTGTCCTTGAGGAAGTTGAGAATGCGACGATCCTCCAGCTGCTGGTTGGGCGTGCCGCCCGGCGGCTGATTGCTGTACTTGGAGCCACCCACCAGGGCACTGGTGGAGGCACAACCATCAATGCCGTCGGCCTCGGCGGCGTCCTCATCGGCATCTAGATCTGTGACCTGCACAGGATTTCCGTTGCGGGCACTGGCCAGACGATTGGAGTCTCGGAAGTTGGAAAGCTTCGTTTCCGCCGGATTCGTTATGGGCGCGTGTCGACTCCGTTCGCCGCTCTTGTAGCGATCGGATTTGCGCAGCGGTGTGGCATACAGCATCTCCTTGGGCATGTTGCCCGTGGCGGCCGGCTTGGTAATCGCCGGCGTCGAGTTGCAATTGCCAATGGAGTTGGCATTGGGATTACTGCCGGTCACTGCCTGCGTGGATGACTTCTGCTGCTGCATCTTGCGCACGGACTCGTTGTACATTGCCTGACAGGGCAGATTTTCGTAGATGTCATTGCGCAGATTATCGTTGTCCGTGTGCTTAGACATCGTGGCTGGTGGCTGGTGCTGATGTTGCTTCAGGACGCGGGTAATCCGTTCGCCGACTGTTTGCTGTCTGCTCCAGAGGCGGCGGCGGCGGCGGGTTCGTTGGCTTTTTCGCTGTGCGCCTCCTGTTTAGCCTTTCACTTAAGCCGGCGTTAGCTCAGATGCCTGCAAAAGATAGAGGAGAGGGGACTTGGTTTTAGATTAAACTTTAATATGGCAGTTGGTTGTAAGCCAGATCATTGTCAGAGCGAATGCCAGAAAGTGTTATTAAAAAAGTCGTTTGCAATACAATACATGATCCAATTTAATGGTTCTACTTACTCTCAATAATTAAACTCAACGTTGTTAGAGTTCTTTGAAATATAAATTCCCTAATATGAAATCTAAAGCTTTCAAAAGATTTATAGTGCTTTAAAATTAATGGCATTTCTTCCTGCTCGTAATCTGCCCTCTCGTTAGTTGCATTATATCCTTGAGATAACAAAAATTACCTTTCCCCTTTTTCCGCTGCCTCTTGCTGCTTTTATGTGCCCATTACTTGAACTTAACTAGCACTTTCTTCTTCAGCCATGTTTTCCAGTGGCTTCACTTTTTTTTTCCTTTTTTTTTAGCATCCTGCCAACAATTGACCTGATTTCTATACATTTTTAACCCTTTGGCAGCTGCTGGCGTGCGCTCCTCCCATTCATTCACCTCATCCTCCTCGTCCGAAAACACACCCACTCGCTGTGCTGTGCACACCCCTCTATGTGTGTGTATATAGACGAACTCTTGCATACTTGTCATCATTTTTCCTGCGCTCGTCTTTACGCGCAGTGTCCTTTGTTCTCCGCCTTTCGCCATCTCTAAGCTTATATGCCATTTATGTGCGTCGTTGAGGAGCTCTAGGATCCGGAGCTCTAGGAGCCGGAGCCGGAGCCGGAGCCCCCAGAGACGGAGGTGGCGGTGTGTGACAGGACCAGAAGCTGGGGCATTACATTGCAAGCCGAGGCTCTGTGTAAATAATGCTTTTCATGCCACAAAGTTTTTATTTTAAACTTCAATTTACTCGTCGAGCGAGTCGCCGTGTGCCGAGGGAGGTGTGGGGCAACGGCTTTCAACGTAACTAATGATTCGTCCCAGCACGCTTGTTGTGCAACTTTCAGCTATAAATGGAGCAAATTCAGCACGTTCTTCGTCCGCTGATGGCCAGGCCACAAAACTGGGGCCGTAAAAAATCCGGGCCAAGTGAAATGAATGATTTACGCCAGCCCGTAAAAAGGGGGGAAAAACATTTCCCGGCATCGGGAAATGACACAACCGATGAGAGTGTGAGAGGAGGAAAAAGAGGACCCTCGCGACGGATTACCATAATGTTGGCAAGTCATCTGTGAAACCCATTGATTGGGCGGGTGACAGCGTCCAGGTAACAGGGACAGGAGCAGCCTGTCGCCAACGGAATCCGTCAGGAAAGTCAAATGGAAATGGAAAGGACGACAAGCGACACATCAACGTCCATCGACCGCACCGGCACGTGAGTGCTTTTTGCTTTTGGCGTTGCGGCGGTTTACTCGTAATTATAGGATGAATCCCGGCTGCAGCCGCATTGTTGAGCCCGGTTTGCCGCCACCGCGGTTTGCCACCAACCCATCGACCCATCGACCCAACGATCCAACAACGACCACAACAATACAGCACGTACGGAGTTGCATTTGACTTTGCCACACAGAAAGAAAATAACTAAAGGTCTAAGAGGGGTGAATTTAATATAAAACAAGTATGAAACCACGAGAAAACTGTGCTTTTTACTTTTATAAATATGTAAATTTACCTTTTTTTAGAACCCTTCATCTAGTAAAACCTTTGATTTCAGTGAACTCCTAAAAAACCTGTTAAAACTGATTTTTTTTCTTGTTCTGTGCACTTATACATTATGAAACCCTGAGAAAACTATGCTTAGGATCAACATTTTTCACTTTTATAATTATGTAAATTTACCTTTATTTAGAACCCTTAATCTAGGAAAACCTTTTATTTCAGTGAACTCCTAAAAATCCAGTTAAAATTGATTTTTTTTCGTGTTCTGTGCACTTTTCAGTATCGCGTAGTTGGCACGTTTTACTCAGCTCTTTGTCCCTTTGATGAAGTTAAATTGATTTGCCATTGTAAACGAAATGGAAATGGAAAAGCCAAAGACTGTGATTTCTCGCCTTTTTGACTTCTCCGAGGCTGAAGGAAACAGCTTTCTGCGCTTAAGGATTTCGTAGCCTGAGTAAACATCTCGGGAAAAGTACTAATTATGCAAGTTTAATGGCTTTTCTGGGCCAGAAGTGCGTGTAGTAGGCAATCCCAGAACAAGAAGAAAACGGGGACGCAGCCGTGCTAATTGCAATTTCCAGGGCATGGCGTAAGTTTTCCCTTTGCCCTAACTTGACAAACAGGCAGACCGTGCCAGTCTCGATGAATTTTTCATGGCTATTAGTAGGACTCCCCCCTCAGTTATCGTAGTTTGTAAAGTTTAATTGGCATGCTCTTCAGCCAATTATGATAATTAAACGTGGAGGAGAGTCGATCACGCATTACAATTGAACTTTGGAAACTTCGTGTATTATTCAGCACTGAGGAATTCCTTAAAATGCGCCTCAAATGCAATCAAATATAAACATATGAAAGAATTTAAACAAATTGCTGAAAGTGATTTAATTAAATGAGCAAAATATCTGTTGCTGCCAAAAGGAAACACACATTGAAAGTAATCACAGACTGGCAGGCGGTCGGAGAACCACATGGGGCCCCAGACTCGGGCCTGGTTCCCCAGACATCTGGAGCTTGAAATGTATCCGTATCCGGAGTATCTGGCAGCTGGGTGAACTTGAGCAGCTTTTGCGGCGTGGGAATATTTTGCTGCCGGCTGCCGTGGGCCCACAAAAAAAAAAAAAGAAAATGCAAATGAACATTTTTCGCCTGGAAAAACCTCTGACGTCGTTGGCCCCGCCCGAAAAAGTAGGGACCAGACCACTGGCTTCCTGTGATGTAATTGAAATGTTGCATCCACACCGACAGGGCGTTTAATGCACTCGGTATTTACATTTACATTTGGCCCAAAGGATGCAGACAGGAAGTACTCCATTAATTTGTATTTACATTTTTCAGTATCGCATTTTACTCTTTGCTCTCCGTTCCTTTTTTTTTGTTCTTTCATTTTGCGTACCGCAGCCCTGCTGTTGATTATTATGATGGGCGCTGCTCATGTTTAAATAATAACTTTTCGACTTGTCTGCTCGCTCTCAATTATTCAGGCAATAACTTTTCGTAAACAAAATATATTCCATGCATGGCAAACAGTGTGCAGGCGCAAAGAAAAAATAAAGATATTTGTATATGCAAACCGAGTTAGATACGACATGTATTTATTGCAACTATTCATCAGTGCAACGAATTGAGAGAGAGCAAATACACAATCAGATATTGCACATCAAATTGTTTGGCAAAACAGCCAACAAAAAGGTAACAAGAGAAAATAATATGAGAAAAAAAAAACTGGGGAAAACTGGGGAAAACTGGGGAGAAAAATCCAACCAAATTCGCTGTACGTGCAGAATCATGTGAAAAACAGCCAGACTTTTCAAACACCAAGGAGCACTTCCGTATCGATTTTCAAGCTCCCGCCGCTGCAGGCATTTAAAGGAGAGGGTAAAAATGAGGAAGCCACAGCTAGAGGAGTAGACCTTAGTATACCCTTTATTAAATATTATGTCCCAATGCAAAACTAAAAGATAAATCATTAGTTTCCGTAGATAATTTTGTTAATTAAAAAGACTTGGACAGTTTTCTTTCCCTAAACATTGATTTTAGATCAAAAAAATCTTCCAAATTCAAATTGAAATACTCAATCCTTCCATCAGTTCCCAGTATCCTTTGGCGGATATTCAATTCCTGGCTGATTTTCAGGCCATGAAACGTTTGATGGCAAAATCAGAACGAATACTCTGGGCTCCGCTTACAGATGCGCTTAATTTTTTTTTGTAATACAATGCCGCTGCTCTGTCTGCCACCACCTAAGCGCTAAGGACTCCCAGTGGGTTCGTTTGGCTGTGGGTTGGCTTTAGGTTCCCTTATCCCGTTGTTCCCGCTGCACCGGAAGCGGATTCAATGCGGGCATCGGAAAGGACAATGGTCCTGGCTTGCTGCAGCATCACAAATGGGAACAGGATGTCAGAGAGCTGAAGCCAGGATGCGATGTCCGTGGGCCCTTGGGGTGAACGCTTAATTAAACTTAAATTTTTCATGCCTCTGTAAATGCGTTATATGCCATTCACAGGACATTATGGTTACATGGAAATGCAAAGGAACAGGGCGCGTATCCGCCTTATATAAATGCAAACATTAAGCCTGACATTGTCGACATCGCCATCGCCATCATCATCATCACCATCACCACCATCGTCATCGTTCTTGGCAGGGATTTTCGTGTAATGTTGCCTGAATGCCTGCATCCTTGCCCTCTTTTGGTGCTACGCTCCTTGGCAAGCCATCCAACTTCCTGCCATGCATTTTTCAGCGCTCTCGACGAACAGGACGACGATTTCGGAAGAAGCGACGAGTTCTTCGAGTGCCAAAAAGAACAGTCATCTCGCAGCTTTTATTTTAAGCAATTTCCACGAGTTATGATACATTTATTTACTAGGAAAAGTAATTCAAGTAATGGGAACGCCCACCTGCTACCGATCCAAGTGATTTTCCCCAACGATTTTCCACAGCCAAAGACAAAGGGCAACGGATACCGTCTAGTAAATAGGTTTTGGGATAAGACACCAACGAAATTGAGAAGGCAAATCAATTATTCGAGTTATGCATACTAACTACCGAAATCCCATTTGTTTTGCACTCGATTTGGTGAACCAGGCAGCTGTCCTGCCTTCATACACTATGTGTAAGGAGACTCTCCTCTGGTTTTTCTGTGTCATCTGACGCTGGGGGAGCCTGCATATTGACATCGTTTTTTCGACAAACACTATGTGGTGGGTGTGCCCCCAATATCACCTTTACATGCGAACTATACCCATCTTAACGCCCTGCCACTTGTGCGGGGCTCGGGTCTCTCCGGGCTTTTTGCCTGGGGAAAATGCAGGCGCACGCACTTGCCGCTTGGCATTTCCGCTGCCTCCGCCGCTCCGCCCTGCCGCCTGTTTCCCTGCTTCTGCTCCATGACGTCGACCATGTTTCTGTGTTTGTCTTTCAATAACTGCGTGCTGGGCCGCCTTGTGTAAATGTCATCAGAAACACTGAGAGGAAATAAGGTATTTCGAATTAACAAAAGCTTAAAAAGAAATATGGTTTTAGTTGGGTAAATTTCATGGCTAAATTTCAAGCAAGAAGGTGGTGTATATTTAAAGACTTTTTAGCTTCCTATAATCAAGTCAAGTAAAACTTCTTGATCTTTTAATATCTTGAAATATATTTTATATTTTTCCGAGTGCCTGAGAACCTGTCAATGAAACGAGTCGAAAAAAGTTGTTGGATTTGGGTTATGTTCCATGTGTGTGCCGAGTAACATTTAATCAAATTAATACACACACATACGCAGAGGGAGAGGCAACTGGGACAGAAGGACCCCGGGTGTCCTGACAGCTGCCTGACATTTTACAACCTTGTCCTTTCCGCCGCTTATTGATGAATGAGCGGGAGTGCCTGTGGGCTGTGGGCTGCGTGAGGATTGTGGATGGCGGCTGGCAGCATGAATATAAAATTTAATTCATGGCCCCCCTTTTTTTCGGGGCAACTTTAAGGAGAACGACAACACAGAATTCTCTTTGCAGTCGCCTTTCATTCGCCTTTCCCCTTGCACTCGAATTGAACTGAAAACGGCCGAGAAGCTGACAGACTGTCTGCCAGGATGAAAGGATGAAAGGGCATTGGCAAGTAGTAGCCTCTCCGGGGCTGGCCAACGAAAATGGAATTAATTTGTTTGGAAGACGCAGCCGGGCAAGGACTGGCTGCCGACAAGCAACTTCGACTCAATTAAAGTGAAATGCAGGACCACGTTGCCCGTTGTCTGGCATCCTAAGCTCAGGTTTAATTAATGTTTTTGCTGATTACAAGCTGTAGGGAGACTAGACTGGACCCTAAGTATGCAGTAACAAATGTTCCTCGTTTTGGCATTGATTTACCCCGTGTTGTCGCCGTTGTAGGTGTGAAGGGAAAACGAGAAAAACGAGGGGTTCCGGTGCGTGTGCACTTTGGGTCAGCTTATTGTCGCTTAATTGCGGAATTTCCGCTGCCACTGGAGAGCAGACGTGGTCAAGTGCAAGACCGCACATTGGAGGAATTAAACTTGACATCAAGTGAGCTGACAGCTTTCGGCCTTAGTTTAAATAACCTTTAACCAGAACAAAGTCAGCAAGTGACGGCTTGAGTGCACCTACAATCACGAAGAGTGCAATCAATGCGATAATAGTTTGTTAAGAGGTGTCAGTTTTCCTAGCCGCAAATTTAAGTTTTGTTGCAATTTAAACTGTGTTTGTATGTCAGCAGAATTTTATCAATTCAATACCTGACAATTGGTATATTGAATGCTGCCTAGAATCAATTATATAATCAATTTGCCAACAAACTCTCTCTCTCTATAAACGCTGTTGCCACACAATTTAATATTCAGTACAACCGAATTGTAAACAAATCATTCCCTGGTGATACTACACTCAGCCCTAATTGCCTGAAAATCAATAAACCGAATTTCGTGCCCACATAAGCGGGCTGATCCGCTTTCGAGAGGTTTCCCCTAATTATGCATGTAATCATAGCGCGGCATTAATTTGGGCCAGCGATGTGTTAACCAGCTGCCTCCTCCGCTGGCTAATGGGCAAAGTGAACTTTCGTGATGGATGACGCTAATTCCGGAGGCAGGTGGCAGCATCAGGTTGCTAATCAAAATCAACAACACCCAAATGAGCAAAGCACGCGCTAGTCAAAGGTTCCAAAACTCTTCTTCTGTTTAAGTTTACAATTTGCCAGGCAGGTGGTTTTCTTGTCAAGCGTAATTTGAATCAAAGCACGAGCCATAAGCATCTGTGGCCTCTGACATGAATGGGATTTGTGTCCAAACAACTTAGATATCTCTTTGCTTTGAAAATATCACACAGACAAGTGACCTGGAAACCAATTGCTAATGGAACCAGACTCAATGTTGTTTAATTATAATTTAACTATGAATAATTGAGTGATTATGGGGCTTTGAAGTCAACAAGGGATTTTGGTTTCAATATCAAACTATAGACAATAATTAAACTCAATTTTACAAATTGAAATGGGCTAGTTTGTAACAAAGGTTTGTACATGAACTTTTGACCCTTGATATTTACTAAAACAATTATAAAAAAGGTTTATTTGTAAGTTTGGTAAAAACTATTTCCGATTTCCTTTATGAGAAAACTATGCCAAAGTGGAAAAACAAATGCTTAACTTTCATATGACTCTTTTTTGTGAAATAGTTATTCAAATTCTTTACTGCGAATAAAGTTCTTCTATTCGGTTATTCAACTTGTCCGGAAGTTTGCACAATTTCGACCTTGAGCCGAGGTACGGCTCACAGCGCCGTACCACCGCGATAACACAATAACGGATCGCATAAATTACAGCGCGCGTTCCTCCATTAGCATGTAAATGCAGTAGGCAGCGAAACCGCCACACCATGGCACCACCGGCCACGCCTACACCCGGGCACCACCGCCCCGAGAGCATTGTGATGTCAGCTTGCCCCACGCAAAAAGTAGATGCGACTGTGACGACGACGACACTCATATTTAACTCCGACATATTGTATATTGCATATTTTACTTAATTTATTGCTGCACATATTGTGTGGCACTTAATGGGCACCGGGCGGCACGTGTTGCATTTGGAGGGAAGCAACCGAAACCCTATATTGTGTCGCATCGGAATTGTGTCACTGGCAGTTTGGAATTGGTCACGGCATCGCCTGTACGGACGCGTGTTCTGGTCGCACTTGATATACATTTCAAGAGGGGAACACCAACACAACACACTGACAGTGGTGCGGCATCAGGTATTTCTTACTAAAATATATAATATTATATAAGCAAAAGAATAAGAGAAGAGAGATCTTTTTAAGATCATTCTCTTAATACAGAAGACTTGCCAAAATACATTTGTAACCATGGACTATAACAGTTTTCGAATCAAAACTTATCCCTTAACC
Source organism: Drosophila seguyi (assembly GCA_008042675.1). Classification (NCBI taxonomy): domain Eukaryota; kingdom Metazoa; phylum Arthropoda; class Insecta; order Diptera; family Drosophilidae; genus Drosophila; species Drosophila seguyi. The sequence goes on along the minus strand of VNJU01005517.1, from coordinate 13,664 downwards.
TATTCTGCAAGTAACACCTTGATTTTCTTAGGTGTATCTTGCTGTTATCACAGAACAATTGAGTCCAATTCAGGCGACAATTGAACAATGTTTTGCCACTGTTCAACCGCAGAGTTTTCATGCTTTTTTTTTTTTTGTAGGGTTTCGTCCGCTGGCGATATAACTCAAAGAAACGACAGCCGTGGGAGCCATGTAAATGCCCCTTACCAATTCCATGAATTGGTCACTTGATACACATTCCCAACCCGGCCGGCCATACTCGTTTGGCCGCACTCTGCCGGTTGCAGTTGCAGCTTGAATTTCTTCCGGGCCGGTTTGCTGTGTGTCCATGGCTTTGGCTAATTAATGCGAGCGAACAGCAAATTAAAATGCTGTTTAGCTCGTCATCCTCCATGCGACAGTGTGCCGTGTGCCGCCGTGCTGGACAAGCCCACGCTTCCATCTTGGCTTCCAGTGTAACTTTGGCTAGCTGGCCAGCACTTTGCATAATGCGAGTCTTAGCCAAGTCCCAGCGGTGCCTCAGCTGCCGCTGTTTTTTTGTTTTTTGTTGCCGGCGAATGTGGGTTAAATGCTTTTTGCGGCTTGTGACCGCAGCAGGCAAGTCTCTCTCTCTATCTGACTGAGATTTTCCCCTGCTGCCAGATGCAAATTCACATTTGGCCGCAAAAGTTTTTCATTTAATTTAATTGAAACACTCGGCAAGTATTGCGCTACTCTGGAAAATTAAAAAATATAATGCTGTAACGGGTAATAAACTAAAAATAAAGTCAATTACATTGCAATTAAGAGCAGTTGACTCTTTGCGGTGGCACTAAATGCTATCGAGAGTGCCGAGTGGCAGCGTGGCAGCGTGGCGCCTGTGTGGGTGGGTGGGTTCAATTGGCTTGGAAAAATGTTTGTGGCAATCATAAAAACCTCTCGGGTATTAAAATGCAGCCCATTAATCTCTGTTGTTTGCAATGAATGCCAGAGAGCCTTATCTATTTGGAGTAGTGAAAAGGAAAGGCAGTGATATCAGAGGGCCAGTGCTGACAGTAAACAAAGGAAATGCATTGCTCATACGCCCCGTGATGCGTCTATGTGTTTGGAAAAGAACAACTATTTATTTTTGTCATCTCAATTTGGCCACAAAAACAGACTGCGGGCCAGTGGGCGAGATTTGCTGGACAACTGCAATTGGAATTGCCAGAGCTGCAAACGAGTTTGCTGCCGGTGAATAATGAAGTATCCCGACGGGACCAGCCGGCACTGTGGTTGCTTGTAAATAAACTCGTTTGCTGCTTAAAATTGCTAATAATTACAATCGAATTTCCGCCTACCGTCGGTCAGTTGGTTGACTTAACTATGTCAACCCGATAAGATTTGCATTTGAATTTGCATTTGCATCACAAAGAGCTCCACAGAGACTGGCACTCGTCTCGTCGCGTCGTCTGTCAGTCAATTATTTATGCTGACACTTTGTGCGGCTGGAACGGCATGGGTAATTGGCAAAACGCACTCTGAACATGGTTAGCCGTACACGTGGCGTATGCGTAATGCGTCCGTTGCATGTTAATGCCTTGGCAAACAACATTAGCGCTCGCAGCGAGAACCAGGCAGACATGACCATAGACACCACAGCACACGCACCTCCGTCCCTCTGCCTTTCTACCAATTAAACGCCATCGATCGGCACTGCAGTAATTTGCTAGTTTGGAAGTCCAATGCCAAAAACGGCAACGTGGTCGGTCTCCTGCACTTAATTGCCTTGCCACACTGCGACCAGGGGAGTGGCGAGAGGTGCGTTAGCGTTAGGTGCGGTGCACCTAAATAATGTGCTAATATTTTCGTAATTAAATTTCTACTAAAGCGCATTTCCAGCGGAAGCTCTGGCCTCAAAAGTATATTCCGTGTAATGACACAACCAGCCGCCAGATAAGCGCAAATAGAAGTGGACTAAGCGCCGAAGAATTCTATGCGGTGAGTCAACATGAAGAGGCGAAAGAACGAACAGCAAATAATAAGATTATGACCGGGGAAAACAATGAAAAGTTTTTCGTACAAAGATTCCTTCCTGATTGGCCATTGTTCTTGTCAAGTCAGAGTTCCCCCAAAAACACAAAACTTATTCAAAGCTGTTTGAAGGCAATTCAGCATTAGGCTTATCGGTTTCGGTTTGTGTCGGTTCAGTCAAGGAAACGGAGAAGCCACTGGCAAGTGCTTGTTGCCACAAACAATTAGCCCAAGTGCTGGCAACAGTGTCGCCCTGGTACACGGGGAAAAAAGGGTTGAAAAATTTAAATATTCCTAAAAATGGGTAATTAGTTTTGAAGTCTGTGGAGCTTAATGTTTAGAGATTTACATTTGTAGTAAAAACTGTATGAATTCACAAAAATAATTTAATGTTCTTAAAGAACTTACTTTTTAAGATTTCTCCAACACATTTTATAGACGTTGCATTTAATTTCTGTTATCATTAAAATTATGTGTTTTCTGTGTACTTATTGACATTTGCCGCCCCCGTCGACGACTACCACGACGATGATGTGGGTTCGAACTAAGCCCCGCCGCACGGGTGTGCATATGGGTAATGCCCGTAAAACCCCGGCAAACAATCGTGTGGCGCCGTGGGCGTTGTGGGCGTGGCCAGACGACCGTTGCCCGGCAAAGAGCATAGAGCCGTTCATTCATTCATGGAACTTTTGGCCAGATTGGCGCTCTCGTTGTTTACGCTTCATTTGGCTATTATTTTTTTACCACGCTTCATTTGTCGGTCTGTGTCTTTGCCGTTTTTGGGTGCTGTTATGGTGCCTCCTATTTGGCACAGGGGGTGGGTGGGGGAGACCTTATGGCCACGCTTGGAGTGCTAATTAACAGTTGGTCCCGAATCGCATACATTAGCGCTGATATATTTATTGCCATAATTGTGCGGTGCGCCTTGCCATGGTTATATATAGATTAAAGGCATTTAACTATAAGCTTCGATTGCCTCACTCTGGCAGGGGGAATGGGAATGCCAGAGCAATAAATAAAAAAAAGGCGGGAGCCAAAAGTAATGAGTAAACAATTTGAGCATTTTGTGTGCTTTGGAATTAGCGTAGTGCAAAATGGGCTCCGCGCTTGTGCGAGTTTTGTGTGTTTACCACTGCGATTTTGAAGGGGCTGCCATTTGATTTTTCTTGGCACCAAAGTGATTGAAATTATAGTCAGCTTTTTGGTGGGTTTTCTAGCTTTGCTTGCCGGTATCCTGTGTTCCCAAAGTAATGAATATAAACTTACCAAGCCAATGGCTTCATTGGGGATGGGTGAGGCGAGGGCAATAAAACAAAGCAATTAAAATGGCTGCCCGGAACTGGCAGACGTATATGGGTCAGGCTGGCAAAAGTTTCGGCCACTTGTCGGCCAGCTGGAGCAGTGAAAGGCCATTACAATGCCAATCGACAAAGTGAAGTGGCAGCTCGGCTAATGCAACCGGGGGAACGGAAATGTTCCTGCACTCCAAAACTTTTTGCACACACAATGGAAATTGTGCTGCTGAAACTACACACCGGGGTTGACAGACCCAGACGGTTCTGCCTTTTTCTACATTTAACTACCATTATTTTATACTCAAAAGAGCTTTATTTAATGGTGTAGAATGGAGTAAGGGAATCTGATTGAAATATCAAATAATAATTTAAGGTTTGCTGAAAAAAGATGTAGCATATTCTCCTGCAGGTTGCTCCGTAATATCCTGTTGTCAGCATGTGCCACTTATTCCCTGCAACTTGCATTTTTAATAATAATAAGTATGAGTCAGCCGCTGTTTACGTAAGGATTTCTCCAGTCTGCAGAGAGTTTATTGTCAGCGTTTTCTCTCTTTCCTGGTTACCCCACAGTTGTTTATTGTAGTCACCCAGCGACTGGAGCCGTAAATTAAACAACGTTTCTGTCACTTGACTTGGGTATTCATTCATTCATTAATCAGGCCTCCACCACCTCCTCCTCCTCCGCTTCACCCATAGAAATTGAAATTGTTGCTACACAATAAAGCTAAATGGAAATCCAAGAGATAGCGAGCGAGTTGGACACATCAGATGTGCCATCGGGAGGAAAAAAGGAAAATCCTCCACTTGGCCAGGGTGTGGGAAAATGGCGGGGGCAGAATAGGGAGTGAGAGGGGGGAAGTGGGAGACCACCCACCCACACACATAAATGGCGACACTTTCCATTGCGTAAACGACCGAGGCGTGCCATTCGTGCCTTGCCAGCGATGATGATAAATGTTGCTGCATGTTGCACAAGTCTTGCCGGGCGATCATCAATGATGGTGTGCCGGGGAAGGAGGGAGAAACATTTAAGTCATTAAATCAAAGACATTTGATTTTTACGTTCGATTTGGGCAAACAAATGACCAAGGAACTCTGACATATCGATTCGTTTTACTTTAATAATGTCTGGCATTATTTTAAATGGCTTGGTTGTACTTTCATAAATACAAACAGTCATAAGACACTCAGAAACCAAGCACTATATTTATTAATCACCTTTCGTTGGGCAGCTAAAGTGCCCTAATGGCTTTTCACCATTTCCTCCGGTCCTGGTGGAAAACAAATTAAGCAAATTGCTGAATTTATGAATATTTAGCTTAAGCTCCACGTATATAGAGGGCATTGCCAACATTTTCGCTTTCACCTCACGCCTTTTGAGAGGCAGACACGAAATCCCTGACCTTTGCGGTTGCCAAGGCATCCCACCTCCGCCGTGCCCCGAGTTAATTACAGTCCGCGATCTCTGGTTACTCCTGCCACCGCGCCGCACAAAGGACCCCAAGGAATTTCCTTTCTGGCAGCAGCAGCAGCAGAAGCTCTTCGTTAGGAGGTGGAGGCGCTGGCGGCTGTCGAATTTAGGTCAGGCACTAAGTGCGAGTGAGTGTTATGTAAATTATGGGGCGCTGCTTGAAAGGACCTCCTCCTCTTTTTCATTCTGAGAGAAGTAATTCGTATTTCTATTTCGACGCTGCAGTGTGTTTGTGTGTGTGTTTTTGCTGGCATTCATCTTTGAGCAAATGGAAAACTAACTGAAAAACTAACACCGCGCCCATTTGACAGGCCGTTAGTTAAACTGAACGGCACTTGCCGCCGGCCCTCGCCGCCCTCCCTACCTACTACTCCCTCCTCATCTTATCCCTCCTTTCTCTCTCTCTTTTTTTAATTTAGCCATTGGCGCTGCTGTTGGCAGCTGACAAAGCTGCAATGTGTGTGTGTGGATATGGATATGGATGCGGTGAGTGGTTTGCTCCGAGGTCTGCGGCTTTGGGGGCCTGCACTGCAGAACAAATGATGAACAGCGGCGGCGACGCACATGGAAGTCTTAGAAGATGAGTGTTATTCCAGTTGCTGGGCAACCGCAGATTATATCACAGCCCCGGCAGAAGAGAGCTCGTCGTCATTTGTTCGCCCCCCGAGCCCCGCGCTCGCTCCGAGGCAGTTCGTCCCTTGTGCAGCGCGGATCGGCCATTGACCATGGCGAAGAAAAGCTGAGCCAAAGCGGAATGTAAATAAAGCACAATAACAAGAAGAGCTGCGTAAAAGTACGAGTAAGAGTACTCCTACAGCGGGGGTACTGATGATAGCAGCACTTTTACTACAATGAAAAATTACTCACTATGGAAAATGAACAAGAAAATTATAATAAGATAAAAATATGAAGAAAATAACAGCAATCAAAGCTTTGAAGGCATTTTTTGCTCTATTAATAGCTTTCAGAAATATATAATAAAATTCGTATAATGCTATTAAGTAACTGATTAAGTTAATAATTAAAATTATTAATTACACAGGAAGGCACTAAAAATTACTAACCATTTTTGGTTACCAATCCCAAAGTCTGAGAAATAAAGTTACATGTAAAGCATAACGAATTATGTCCCAAAAAGTGTAAAATTTGTTAAGTGCTTCAAAAGAACAACATCTTAATGGCAAGTGCTATTTTTATGGCAGACACTGTGAGTGTATATATAGGCACAAGCCCCGGCACTTTTCCCCCCTTGACGCACACATGGCAAGCAAGGCGCACACAAGTCAACAATCTCATAATCAGCTGAATTACAAAAGGCAAAGTATTGTGCCTGATCTCCCCTCCCACTTCCAACGGAGTGGAGGAGGCGGTGCCCCAGGCAATCCGCCTTAATGAGTTGCGGCTGCGAGGCAGACAATCGATAGACACAATTGGGGTGCAAGTTGCAGCCATTTGACACGCCAATAAAACGCAATAACCAAACTAATCTGATTCTGGAGCAAAGGCCAAAAGGGCAACCATCTGTGGCGGTGGGGGCGTGGAATTATGTATATGTGTGTGCGTGTGACGTAACCTGGGCGGCGTCATCGTCATCGTCATCGTTATATTCATGATCGTCAAAAGAGACAAAAGGCAGGAAACTGCCTGCCTACCGGCTCACAATTGCTGACCCATTTCCGAGCGAGGTGAGCTGCGCCTGAACCCGATCCAACCGAGCCGGCCCAAGTGGTTTGGTTTGGCCAATGCAATGAATTAATTATTCCCTCCGTCATGTGCAGTGCACACTTCCATCCCGATTCCCGCTGCACGGTTGCACGGTGTCTTTCCCTCTTGGGTGCGTCCAGCGCGGTTGTGCTAAAAATAACAAGCTGCACACACTTGACGTCCGGAAAAAAAAGAAAGAAAATCCCTCAACGAGCTGGGCCTTTGAACTATTTGTCATGGCGTTTTTTTTCCCCCCCCGACTTTTTGTGTGTGCCTGGTTGCAATGGCCACAAAAATAGCTGAGCACAAATCTCATTTTTGGGAGTTGCGCCGTGAGCTCCATTTGGTCCAAAAGTTGGAAAGAGGAAAAGTGCCAAAGAACCAAGTCGAGGTCTAGATGCCCTACATTGAATAATGATGAACTAATGGTAATTGGTAAAGCATATCTCTATTAAAAAAATATTTATAAATAATATATATATTGTCACAGTTTATTTAAGGATTAATCTACTAGTTTACTTATTAAAAAAATTCATAAAAATATCTCTAAGAAGACAGAAGACTCTAAGAACACACAGAATGATGTTCGTTTTTTCTCAAGATATTCCATGCTTTTATAAGATATAAAATGTCAAAGTGATATATCTTAAGCTATTTCTAGTACCCCAATCTAGCTCGCGAGGAATCATTAGATATATGTATTATTGTAATGGCTAATTTTAGCATCTTTTCTAATCCGTTCAATTCTCGGGCTTCTTTTGATCGCTTGATTTCCTCAATAAATTCTCATTTCGTGTGATTAATCAATGACCAATCTGCCGGAATGCCTGGGAAAGTAAGCCTGCACGCGAGCACCGCGAAAATCGCTGGCCCCCCCAAAAAAGAAAAAAATTTGGAAGTGTTCAGGGGTACGGGAGGAGGGAGGCTGGCCTGGATGAGAGAACGTAAATCTCCGGGGTCTCAGCTGGCTGGCCGATCAAATTCAAACGGCGGGCTGCCCCGGTTATGCGGCGGCTTTTCGGCCCAACCTGGAAGCGTTCCAAAACGTTGGCCGGAGAGGAAAATTTAATGCGGTCACTGGCTTTTTGACATGCCGCAAACTATTTTCGAATGTGTTCGCTTCAGTCGCATTCGCTTTTATACACATTTCGCTTTGGTCAGCGCATTGGGAGTTGGCTTTGGGTTTGTTTTTGTTATTTTTAGCGCCGGCTAGAGTGAAGTGAGTGCCCGGTGGAGCAGCAGCCGTGGAGCATCCTTCAACGTTTCTTATGTAAATTTTCTGTCGATTTTCAGTTTTTTTCAGTTTTTTGTTTGCAATGCGACTATGGATGATGATGATGTTGGCGTTGGGTTTGTTAGAGTGCGGCTGCTCGGGGCTGCTTGGAAACTAATAAAACGTCAAAGCAATTTTGACAACATGCAACTTGGAGATCTGGAGAAGGCACAGAAACATACACAAAAACCCACACAGCATCTTCGCCTTCGCCTGGGCCTCCAGTATGAGGAGCGCCTGCTGCTCTCCCCAAGCGGAAAGTTTGTCTGTAAGTTTTTCATCTTGTGCGAGGTTTTTCTTTGGCAGTGCTTTAATTTCGCCATATTTCTTGGCTCTTCGTTATGTTTTTTTTTCTTGTCTTCTCATTTTCTGGCCATGTTTGAAGGGGACTCGAGCATTGAGCCGGGCTTAAAGCAATCTAACTGGCGTATCAGCCATAAAACCGAACATTAAAGCCGTGTGAAAATTGCGGCTCAAGTGTTGAATGGATGGGGTGGAGAAATGGCTGCGGGGAGGGGCGGCGATAGGTGTTCTGGGGGTGATAAGCGTTCTGTGTTTATAGAGTTGTCAAGAGCTCATAAAATTTGACTTTGCTACCTGACCTGACCGGACCTGACCGGCGTTGGACACGCCTATTTTCAGCTAACATGGGTTAAGTGCGGCGTCATTAGCACACACCCGCTGTGGAGGACGAACGGAGGACGGAGAGGGTTTTACAGGAACCGCAGCGTGTTGCCTACGCATAAACAATACGCAATACACTCGGCTACAAGGTTGCACGAGCTGTTTTATGGCCTGTCCTAAGCGGCGCTTCACACTCCGCATCTCTGGCTGGCAATGACTCAACCAGCGCACTGCGAGAAACCAAGTATTTATATGAATACACAACGAAAATCGCTTACACTGGCATGTTTCAAAAGGACCCTCTCTTCCCTTCGTGGCGCGGTGTGCGTGTATTTCGAGTATTAACCGCCAAGGACCTTCCATTTGCCTGTCATTCCGGCAAATGGGAAGCCAGGCTCCTAATAAAATTATAAATGTATTTGATGTGCCAGCTTCGCCGCAGCCGCACAAAAAATGCTACCCAAAATAATTTCTCTCTTTTTTGCGGCCACTCGTAAATGTGTCTCAATTCAATTAATTTCCGCTTGCCACGAGTTGGAGCTGGAAGTTCGGAGTTTTGGGGATGTGTCGGGTCCCAAAGTGGCCCCAGAGCCAGAGTAGGCAATTTGGCCGCAGGACCTGCTGCGCTGTTAAATTTTAATGCTGCGGTTTATGTGCGATATCTGGAAGGTTTGAGCAAATTAAATTTTAATTGCTTGCGGTCCGTCTAAATTGGCAGTCAGCGCTGTCCGCTTGGTCTGCTGGGTTTACAAGGCATCCAGAATTTATCAGACCATTCATTAGTTGTGTGCGATTCCGACAACAAGGCGAAAATTCGGCCGAAAACATTGGCAAGAGCTTGACAAAAGTGCAACGAACCGTGCACAAAGCCAACGGGAAAAATGTGCTGAAAAAATCGGAGCGAAGCAGCAAATTATGAAAAATAACCGCTGAAAATCCGTGTAATATGCGCGCCAAGGCCTGGGCCAGAGCCCGCAAAGCCCGAGCCCGGGACCCGGCGGCCGCAAATGCAAATGCAAATTCATGAAAAGACCAAGGCAGAGAGCAGCCAGCTGCTCTTGAGCTTGAAAAAGCCAGACGGGAGCGAGTTGCGAATGGAAATGGAGCCGTAGAGCTCCACCGGGGGGGGAGCTGGCATTTGAAGTCGGCAGCTGGGAGGAGCGGCGGTGTCAGACTGCCGGTTCAGTTCGGTTCAGTTGAGTAGTGTGTCTGGGCCGGGTCTGACAATTACGTCAATGGCGTAAATGTCGAAAAATGTAACAAAGAAAAAACCCGTTAAGCGCAGAATGCCATCGCAATTTATGGCAGACTCATCGTCGGAATCTTTGTCATGGCATTTGATACACTCCGCAACGAAGGGGTTATTCTGTTGGACTACCCAACCTGGTTAAGGGGGAAGTAATGAGTTAATTTCCTGTAATATTTTACAACACTTCCGAGAGATATATCATTCACTCTGATTGTTTGGCAGAAAATTAATTTAGGGGAAGGAAGGTAATAAGGAGTTGAAGTGTAACCAGGTTAGACGTAACTTTGGGTACTTGTCACTCAGAAAGCAAGGAATATATCACTTTGAGATACTTGGAAAGTAGTGATTTCATAGAGAGCTTCTTCCTTATGTAACCTTAAGATACTTTTCATGTGAGGATTACTTTACTGTCTCCTTACCATCAGAACCCCTTGACGGGCAGAGTATAAAGTTTCCAGCGAGAGCACTTTTCGCTTTGCCCCATCCCGACCCCTTTCGGGTTTTCCCTTCTGATTCATTGCAGATTCTAGTGAAACTTTAGTGCAATTGTTTTTGCCGTTCTGTTTGTTGTTGTTGATGATGATGATGGCAACCAGAGAGCGGAGGCAGACGCATCGTCTGCTGACTGTTGCCTTTTGGCGCTTTGCCTCCTCGCTCTCTCTGATTAACTCATTCATACATTCAGGCTTTTCCAGCAGGAAAATAAAAACGAAAAGCAAACAGAGAGGGAATGAGCAGAGGAAAGCGCAGGGAGTCGAGAGGGTGTGGCATTGTTAAGGGTCCTCCCCTCAGCTCCCACCCTTTGATTATAATTATTTCCATTTCAAGAGTTGGCGGCGCAAAAAATAAAACCGCAGGCCGAGCAGAATTCTGTGTGTAAGTTAGGTGAAAATATTTAAAGTGCGCGGCGAGTTTTCAGTTCTATTGCCAACATACACCCACGGACACATACGAGATTTTTGTATAACCGGTACAAGGGTATTATAGCTTAGTGCCAGCCGAGAATAACAGGATAAGTAGAAATCTATGTTCCTGATTAGAATTAATAGATAAAACGATCTAGCAATAACTGCTGGAAATAAATATTTTCAGCTCTAGTTTTTTCTAATTTTGCAAAGTTAAATTGTCAAAAACAATATTTTTCAAAATTATTATCATATAAAAATCTCGGTTCTCGGTGGTATATCACGGCCAAAATGGAATGATAAACCAAAGTTATATTGGAATACATTTCTGATACATTTACAATCTGCAAGGGGTATTTTTGCTTCCATTCTTGTTTACATTTTAAGGTAATTATTTGGTGTTTTCCAATTGTGTAAAGTCTCAATTGATGCAAAGTGGTTTTAAAATATAGGATATAGAAGAGAAATATGTAAAAATTTTTGGACAATGTATGTGCACCTGCACAAATTTACATATTTACATAGCTATAGAAGCAGCTGCAGTAGGTTCGCTTTCAGGAGGAGCCACTGTAGCTGTTTCTTGGCTCGTTTAACTTTCAGCAGCTCTACAATGCAGCAGCCGGCATGCCGGTTTTTCTTTTTTCTTTCTTTTTCTCCCCTATTTATCCCTCTCTCTCTCCTTCTGTTGTGCTGCAACTTTAATTGGACATGTTGTTGTTGCTGCCGCCAGTGGCGTTGGCAAACGTGTTTTTATTTTTGGCAAATTTGGCATTCGCCGCTCTTCAGCTGCTTCACTGTACTTCTTCCTCACTTACCTCCTTGCATGTTGGTGTGACCTTAGTTATCAGCGCTGATAACGGGGCGGGGGCTGCGTCGGTGGTGGCTGGCCTTGCTTTCAAGTTGAGAGCAGGGCGCTGAGGACATCCCCCTTTCGGGCACAAAAGTCAGCCGCTCCTTGTTGTTTGTGCAAAATCGAAGGAAATTAACCGATAATTTGTTGCGAGCACACACACACAGGCACAAACCGCTACCAATACGCACGCACTGCACACTCCCTCTCTCGCTCTCGCTCCCCCTCCCACTCACGCTGTGTATTTTGTTTGTTCTGGCTTTGCTTTTGCCGCTGGCTTTACTTTTACTTTGCGATGCAAGCAGCGCGACGTTGCAACATCGTTCACATTTTACATTTCACTTTGTATTCCTCGGATGCACTTTTATCTCGGCTGGACTTCCTCTGTTTTGACAGCCGCCGCCTGCTGCTTCTTCTTGCTACGCGACTTATCCTTGCGTTTGCTTCACACGCCTATCCTGCGTGGGCAAGGATGTCTTGCATTTTTTCCCTTTGGCGTGGTCGGCGATTTTTTCTTTTTACAAACGCAGCGCATTCGGCGATTATTACTCGAATTTTCGAATGGAGAAGTTGAATAGAATTTTTCAATGCTATCTCCGATGTTTTCGCGTATTTAAACTACATTTTCGTTATTTCCAACCGATTTCTCGAATCAAGAAGCGCAGATAGAGGTGCAAGAACGTCGATGAAAACATCGATGCATCGATGTTTTTCGAATTTTCTAAGACATCGATGGTTTTTTAACCATCGTTGTTCTGTGCCACGATTAACAACTAATTTCCAATCGGTATGTAGAAAAGGCGTATGATTCACAATCGGTATGTAGAACATGTACCTTTTGGGGTCGAGTTCCGAATCGGTATGTAGAATTCCCAATCGGTATGTAGAACCTTTTGGGGTCGAATTCTCAATCGGTAAGTAAAATGGGCTCCGATGACCGCAGAATGTTTGTTGATTCGATATTTTTTTCTAAAGATGATATCAATATATCGATATATCTAAGGATGATATATTTACTACTATCACGATATTTTGTTTGCCGACATATCTAAATAGCGATATTTTTATTACATATATTTTATCAAGACGAATGAAAGCCTGTGTATTAAAAAGCCCGCAAGAAAGATTTATGAAAAGTTTTCATTTTTACATAAATTATTTTAATGAAAAACTGGACCCCTTTTGTGACCGCGCGATATTTTGATTTGGTACTTATGGATGAATTGTAAGAACCCCTTACGACAACGTATAATGTATATACTAGAAAATACTACGTTTTGGACTGATGCTTGCTTAGCTGTGACTTGAACCAAGTTTATAATGGATAAATTTGTATTTTTACTCGCATTTTAGATTTCATTCTTTATTTCATTATTTGGCGGGACTTTAAAGTCCCAAAACTAATTTTAGCTAAACAGAAAATTAAAAGAGCTGTATTTATATGAATATTTTTCATTCTCGTATAAACAAAAATTTAACTTGATTCGCTACCATTCGAAATAGAGACGGTAGAGGAGGGGGAAGATAAAAACACACAACTATCATTTAAATTGTCAAAAATGTTAATTTTAAAATATATTATATTTTGTTAAGTTTTTCGTATCCATGTTACTATTTTTTTATGTATTTATTTATTTTTATTTTCTGTCATTTTATGGGATTGGATTTCCAAAAATATAATCAGATTTGTTCATTGATTTTTTGAATACCTGTAACCTTAAAAGATCTTGTATTGATCTATATACATGGAAGAAAAAAAAATATTTTGTATCCTAGTCTATACATTTTACGGCAGCGGTTAAGTTTATTTTGACCAGTTGAAAAAACGTGGCTTAACAAATCTCAATATATGTTTATGACTTTTGAAAGTCCAAAACTAAGGAATACAATTTTTCAGCTTGGTTTTTATAAGCCTAATTAATCTAATTACTAATCTAATTGCTTTGTTAACAATATATAGATTGATAAAGTGATATATTTATCAGGTTACCTGTGTTGTTAGCTCAACCACAGCAAAATTAGAGCTATTAATTTATCAGCTTGACGACCTCCCATTATCATTTGGCGTTCTTAGGAAATTATCGGTGTTAGCTGTTTGATAACGATAAGCTTTTTAATAAAATGTGGAGGGGTATGTCGCTTTTAGATAAATATCTCATCCAATAACATAAAATAACTCAACTTTTTATTTATTTTATTTAGTTTTTTGAGCCAATTAAAGCTGTTTTATCTTTCCCCTACAGGTCTCTCGATCCAGTAAAAGGCAATAACGGTTCTAATTGTCAAGTGGTTTTATTAATC
>VNJU01005513.1:58071-75469 GCA_008042675.1 Drosophila seguyi | reverse complement strand
GCCAGGCACGTGTGGGAAATCAAAAGAGTGCTGCCGGACAGCGTGAAGAGAGAAGAGTAAAAAGGTTGCTCTGGCCAGGCCTAATAAATTAATTCGCGCTCAGCGAAACGGCTTAAGTAATTTCCTTGGCCCAGGGTCCTGTCTAGGTCCTCATCCTCCACCCTCTAGCACCCCCTAAAAAATCAAATTTCAACCCGAAATTGAAAGAACAATTTTTGGGTAATGATTTTTGGCTGTCGGTTCGTGTCGGAAATCAACAAAAAATTCTGAAAAAAAAAAGACTAGTGGCAGCGAAATTTGGAGTTCAGAGTTCAGTGCCCTCTGCAGTGGTTTTTAGGAGTGATTTGGAAAGGGAAGATCATAAGATATTTAAGCTGGAAATAACACTACACTAATTCTAGTAATTCTTCAGTTAGTCTTCGTTTTTGCCAAGTTTTAAAGTCTTTTATAGGGAAAACTATCTTTTGGTTGCAGATGCTGTTTTTTTATACAATTTTTAAATCATTTTTAGAAGAACTTGGAAAAACCATCTCTAAATTTGAAATACTCCTTATATTGTATTTACTTTTTAAGTAAATAATCTCCTTATTTTCTAATCCAATTTAAACTTATTTTTGGAAAAACTTGAGAGTTCCTAAGCCCATTTTTCTAAATCTTCAGTACTCTCCCTTATTTTATATAACTAAAAAAAAAAAATTGCTTAAACTTATAGCCCTTTTAAAAAATGATCTCCTATTTTATTATTGCAATTTTAGCTTATTTTTTTAATAACTTAAAAGTTCTAAGTCTCGTATATTTAAATTCTGAATAATCTCTTTATTGTATTTAATTTAAGAATAATTTTTAAAATAACTTAAAAGTTCTTAAATCTATCTTTTTATATCCTCAATACTCTTATTGTATTTTAATTTTAAATAATTTTAATTTGAACTTATAAACCTTTTAAGAAATTATCTACCAACTTCTAATTCCAATATTAACTTATCTTTTTAATAACTGGAAAGTTCTTAAGCACATATCTGTAAATCCTGAATAGTCTCTTTATTGTATTTAATTTTAAAATAATTTTTGAAATAACTTAAGAGTTCTTAAACCTATATTTTTATATCCTCAATACTTCACTTATTGTATTTAATTTTTAAGTAATATTAACTCCTACTTTTAAGCCTTATAAGAAGTGATCTCCTAACTTTTTAATCAAATTTTAACTTATTTTTTGAACAACTTAAGAGTTCTTTAACCTATATATTTAGATATTAAAAATCCCTTAAACTGTATCTAATTTTTAACTAATTTAATGATCAATATTAAAAATAAGTCTTGATCTCTTTTATAAAACCAATACTTTGATCTCTCGTTTGAACCAGCCAAAGAGCTTCGATTCCTAGACCCCCGCAAGTTATGACTAAAAAAAAAAAACCTATAAAAAATAGTTGATTCCTTTTAGAGCTTACCTGCTTACCGTGCGCTTTGCTGAATGTATTTTTATTTAATTTTTGTTGCTCTTCGACCGGTCCCACCAGTCGGCTACGTAATGTGGCACGTAGCTATCAGAGCATGGCAGGTGCGCGCGAGAAGGGGACTAAACAGGATCTTCTGAGGGGGGAGAGAGCAGTAAGGGGGATTGTTTGCTCCTGTGCAATGGCCAACAGTAGGAGTAATAACAACAACTGCAACAAGGTGGAGAAACATGGAAGCTTTGCCATTTTCCCCCCCTCCCCAACTGTCTGTGTCTGTGCCCCAGCCTGTGCCTCCGCCTGTCTCTGTGTGTGTGTTAATGCTAAATTAAGTTGCTGCACGTCGGAGCATATATGTATTTGTGAGGAAAATAGGAAATTTTTGGGGGGAGGAAGGCGGCTAGCTGGCTGGCTGGCTGGCAGAGCAGGCTGTAATCCCGAAAACATTAAACTGGCCGCGTCAGGACATTGATTTTCGCTTTTGCCCAAATATTTAGCCAGCTTCTGCTCCTTATCTATGTATGGTAAGCTGCCACCGGATATATATACACATATATACATATATACCTCCTATATACCTACATATCTAGTCTTCTTCTCTTTTCTCCCCTCCCCTCAGTGCTTTTGTGCAAATGAAAATTCAATTTGAAATGGAAATTATACTTTTTCTTTAGTTATTTTTGAGCATTGTTGTTGCCTGTTGTTTGTTATTCCCAGCCAGTTTTTGTTCTTGCTGCTGGGTTGGGTCTTAGTTTGAGATTTTCCTTCCACATACATGTGTGTGTGTGTGTGTGTGTGTGTGCGTTGGAAAATCGCTTCGATTGTGAGCAGGCATCACAAAAAAATAGCAGATGGAAATATGATTGCCAAACTGTTTCACACAGTGCCACATTGATGCTGAATGGTTGGCATTACATTTCGAAAAAAAAAAGGGTTTAAAATCACTTTTAGCCGGTAAGTGGTGTATTTTTTTCAGCTAGTTACCAGCACTGTTTGAAGTTGTTTTTAAAATATTAATAATTTCCCCACTTGTTTAATTTTCCCTACATTTTCACCTACAATTGTCGCCCAAAACAATGGCCAGCTTCAACCTCCTGTGCCGGGCTTATGGTTTATTCATTGAGTTAATCAGCGAGCGAGTGAGTGAGCTGCTGCTCTTCCTGCCTTCTCATGCATGGCCAATAATCCTCGAATGGAGACATAAAACAATGGAGGAGGACGACGACGACGAGCATAACATAATTTCCAGCACTTAACCATGGCCAACAGCTGGATGCTCCTCTCATCCGGTGACACGGGGGTCATGCATTTTTCCGCTTCGCTTGTTTTCAAACTGATTTCAATCTGTTTCTGCTGTCTTTCGATCTTCCTTCCTTCCTTCCGACCGTCCGTCCTTCCTTTGCCTCTGAACTGCCATGCCCTTTGGCCTTTTCGCCTTTCATTGTTTCATTGTTGCCAAAAGTCGCTGCTGATGTTGCTGATGTTGCTGCTGTTGCTGCTGTTGTGCTGGTCATCATCATCAGCCTCGTTGTTGGCATTTTGCTTTCAATTTGTGGCCAGAATTGAAAGAGAAAACAACCCTTCAAGACGACTCCCGTCCTGTCCCCGTCCCCAAATCGCTTAAGTTGCCACGCCTCGAGTCGCTAATGAAAAGCCACTGTCCAACGGATGATGTTACACTTTTATTTCTTAGAAAAAAGTATACAAAAAAATATAAAAAAAAAAATATTAAAAAAAAAGAAAAAAAAAATGAAATAAATCTTTTCAAGTTTAAGCTTTACTTTTGAATGGAAAAGAATAAAGAAATAAAGTTTAAGTTTTACTTTTGAAAGGGAAAATAAGCAAGTTTATAAGTCTGTCATGCTTATTACCATAATTTTTTTAATTTCTTGTTTATATTACCTATATTTATATTACTTTATTAATTATTTAAACCTGCCCTTCAAGTAAATGTTTTTCGTCTTCTGATTTTTCTACTTTCTTTTCTTTTTTTCTGACTTTTCCCCCTTAGCTTCTTCATTTGCTGCTATTTTTCAGTGTTTTCTTGAACAATGAAAATTAGCAGGAGAAATAATCAAGTGCAGTTTTAATTTGCACAATGCCCTGCCCCTCCTCCCTGGCCTGGCCAACCAATTTTTCTGCCCCTGCTACACCTCCCCTCTTTTTTTGATCCCCTCCTCTATGCCTCTAAAACCGTCATTTGGCTGAAACAAAGGATTCGCAGAGACAAAGGCCCGCCAGGACGCTTCTTTCTTTCATTCTTTCGTTCCTTGGCTCCTTTTTTTTATTGTTGTTTTTGTTTTTTTGCACAATTTTCCAGAGATTCTTTTTCTGTGTTTTTTTTTTGTCTGTGTTTTGGGTCCAGTGCGGTCACAAATAATTGGCCCGATGCCGCTTTGACGTTTAAATTTTATTGAATGGCAGCTGCAATTGGCAGTTGGCAGTTGGCAGTTTGCTGGCCCAGAGTCCACAGTCCACAGTCCTTCGTTTCCAGTTGAGTTCTAAGCTCTCGCTTAATTGTTCCCAATGGCTGGAACAATGGCACGGCAACAATGGCCGCCGGAAGCGGAAATGGTGAGGGAGAGGGAGTACGAGAAAGAGAAAGAGAGAGCGGGGTGCATAATTCTTTTACGCCTCATCGATGCAAGGGAGCGAGCGGAGAAGGGAACTGCTAGCAGTGAGTTGAAGCGTGCAAAAACTTGGCTAATAAATGATCCCGATGCCAGGACATAATAACACTGGCAAACATGGGAAATATTTTTGAATAGGAAATTAGGGGAATTTTTAAATGAAAAAGTGTTAAAATCGTACAAGAAATACAATTAAAAATAGATTAACTAAGAAATACTTTTATAAAATTGGTTTTTAATTCAAAAAAATATATAAATAAATTTTTTTTAGTTACCAAAAATATTCTAAAATTTTCTAACGCTTCCTCACTTTTGCTGACTAGTGTAATTTGGGCCAAAAACTGACGCCAAAGAGCCCACACATGTGCATTATTTACGCCTCATTTGCCCGCTGCCTTCAACCTTGCTGCTAATTTGCCTTTTAAAGTGCGACAGCATTTTACGCTTAATTTGGCATTGATAACATTTCGCCCAAGACACCTGTTGTGTCTGTGTGTGTGTGGGTGTGGTGCTTATGTGTGGAGCTATACATATATGTGACCCTAAAAGCGGCCTACACATTTTTCAACTCACAGCCGGAGCACACAAAACAAGAACAACGCACAGGTACAGCAACAATCATAACAATAATCATAACAAAATGCGAGAAACCGTCTGAAGTGGCTCCCCTGTACAGTAAAACCCCCCAACCCCCTGTCAGGTGAGGTCCACAAGCAAGCTTGAGAATGGGGCACAGTGGAACGAAAACCAGGGGGAAGGTTGTTATGAATTGCTTGGAGTTTACAAAGTGAATAAATTTATATAATATAATTAATAAATAAGAATATAAAAAAAATAAAAATATAATTATAATATAAATAAATTGGTAATAGTAAATTAAATAAATAAAAATTATTTAAATTAAATTTAAACTAAAAACTTAACAAATAAATAGATAAAAAAATAAATGAATACATACAAAAATAAATATATAAACAAATAAATATATACATAAATCCAAAAAAGTAAATAAGTAATTAAATAACTGTCTAAAATTATAATATAAAAGTAGAAAAATAAATTAAATGAATATTATTAGTCGGTAAATAAATATAATTACTATAATTATAATAATATTTTAGCAATTTATCAACAATTAAAAATAAGTATAAAATAAATAAGTTTTTAAAAACAATAATTAAAAAAAGTCCTATGGCTGATACTTATCCTGTAACCTAATTTATAATTAGGTATACAGTGCACAAAATAAAATAAATACATCAAAAATAAATAAATAATTAACTAATATAAGTTAACAAATAAAATAAGATAAACAAACAAACAGTTAATAAAATATTTGTATGTATATAATGTAATTAAATTAAAAAATACATTATTAAATTCATAAATAATTAAATAAAGTAAATGGAAACTATTAAAAAAGCAGCAAGCTTTAAAAATAAATTCATAAATAATTAACTAAATAAATAGAAAACTATAATAAATGCAGACAGCTTCTACGCAAATATTTCCTGCATTAAATCCTTGGGGCTTTGTGGAAAATTAAAAATATTCCTCTTTCACTCTCTTTAATTATATTGAAATTTAAATTTAAATTAGTTTTTGTTTAAATTAAATTTATTTCTGATAAATTTCTATTGACTTTCGTGCCACTGTGCATAGAAAAGGGAATCTGGCAGCCTGACATTGATACGTCGCCAGTGCGTGCTGCTAAAATTTTATGATGTGGGCCAGGCGCACACTTACCAACCCCCCAACCGCCCATGGAATTTACCACCCCTCCAACCCTCCCAACGCCTCACCACCTCACCCGCCCGCGAGGTTTTCCCGGGGGGGGAAATGGGCCGCCCAGGTGACGGCAAATTGATGCTGTTTTTGTCAACGGGAGTCGTCTCCGTTGTCCTGCGTCCTTCGTTTGGGGGCGGAAGGCACGAGGCAGGAGGTGGCAGGAGGGTGCCAAAATGCCAAACGCTGTCAACTGTCATTTTGGGGGCTCCCTTATCGAGGCGCCGTCTCTTTCGGGGCTTCGTCACTTTACGGAATTTCCACCTTCCGCCCGCCCCCGCCCCCGCCCCAATGGCCGTGTCATGTCAGGCGGCCATAATCATTGACATTCATACATAATGGACTCATTGATATTCGCTGGCAACAACAAAAGGTCAAGTGGCCTGGAGTCACCACCCGCCCCCTGTGAGGCCGTCCCTGCCTCCTCCTCCTCCCCATCCCCATCCCCTTCCCTAATGTCCCCTGCCTTTATTGTTGTTCTCTCGTTGGGGTCATAACCGTAATTGCCAACAAAACGAGTGATTAACCTGACAATATGCTCGCACGCACACATGCCGGAATGCACTGGACACGGCGACACGCCCACCGTTTGCCCTTTGACCTTGCCCATGGGCGTAGCGCTACCATGCGAAAGACCCCGCCCCCCAGAGAGACGAACCCCTCCCCATCAACTGCGCTTTCCTTTCGCTCTGCGAACTAAATGCACTTGCATCCCATATTTGTGTGTGTGTTGTGCGTATTAGAGATGGTTGCGTGTCGTGTCACGAGTGTTTAAAAATAAGGAAATATTAAGAATTTAATAAATTATTTTTTGAAAAATAATTGTGTAAGGAGAGAAGAGGAAATAAACACTGTCTAGGCTTGCTTTCTATTAAATTTATTAAGTTAAAAATGTCTTTTATGTCAAAAAACAAACATCGTATTAGAGATGGTTGCGTGTCGTTTCACGAGTGCTACAAAGCAATATATATTAATAATTATTAATTAAAAAATTAATTGTAAAATTAAAAGAAAGGGAATATATTTATTTTTTTATAAATTTACCAAATGATATATTTCTTTAATTTATTTTTTAAATATACAAGGCAAACATCCCTATTAAGGTATTATTTACTTTAATTTTTAAATATATAATAGAAATATATTCCAACACAATAGAAATTAATTGAAATTTAATAAGTAAATATATTTTAAAAAATATTTTAAGCTACATTTGTATTAAAATAATTTGTTTATAGGTAAAGCTCCTAAAAAATTTCTCTCGTGCCTTTCTTTTGCATTAAAATCACCGCAAATGTTAACCATAAATCCTGTCGTGCCACCTTAGTTTTATATGCACACCATAAATACCACTAAATTGGAATAATAAAAACAAAAACGCTTGGGGTTACGCTGCTTAATTTGTGAGGCACAAAAATTCGATCACGCGCACACCTCTAGTGTGTAGCAAGTGTGTGCAGTGAGTGTGTGTAAGGGAATGACTTTGACACGACACAATGGCACACACAATGGGAAATGCTGAAGGAAAAGCGGGTGCCTGGCAGGTCAAACATGAGAGTCAGTCAGCAAGTCAAGGGGACATGTTCCAGAAGGGAAAGACTGAGGACCCAGCCATGAAGTAAGCATTTAAACCGAGCATTAAATAAAAGTGCAGTCCATAAAAGTAATAAACCACAGGGCGGAGGACTGTTAATTAAAATTAGTTGACAAAACTGTTAAACTTTAAGTACTTATGTTTACTACAATTAGTTGGGTTTATATTTTTTTTTATTTAATTTAAATACAAGACACATTAAAGAGCAACAAGTTGCTTTTGTGTAAATGAAGCATTTTCCTATTACCCCTAAAATTTGCTTTCCAAATTTTCTGTTCCCAAAATTTATCTGCCTGAATTTTGCACCTCTGCTGGCTCTTAAAATTTCCTCTCATTTATTTGTTGGCCTGAAAAATTCATGCAGCTGACCAGTTGAATTTGAATTTCACATTTCGCAGCTATGCTGTTGCTGCTGCTGCTGCTGATGCTGTTGCTGATGCCTGCTGCTCATGCTGTTTTATCTCAACTTGATGATGGCTGTTGCTTCTGCCTCTCATTTCCGTTTTTCAGTTTCATTTTCAGGCCAATTACGATTTGTTAGGGCCATAATTTATGCAGCATTATACTGCATTATTAACCGACTCAATTATTGAGTGAGGCAGTTGCAGTCGTCATTGCATGGCGTTGCATGGCCAGCCATTAATTATTCGTTATGTCTGTGTGTGTGTGGAAACAAAAACGATTTGCGCCTTAATTGCCGCCCGAGTTTCACTCGCTTTTCCCTCGCTCCCCTTCAACCTGTCAGCGCCCCACCATGCTTTTCCTGCTCCATTTCAAAACGTCCATGAGGCAAGCAAGCAAATCACTCAAAGGGGATCAGAGAGCCCCAATTCCCGCTCGCTTTGATTTTCCGACCCCTCCAACTCCCGCTCCAACCCCCACAAATTATTGAGAAGGCAAAAAAAAAGGCTGGAAAATCTTGCCCTGAGATTGGCAGGCGATTGAAAGAAGTCCGACTGCCCGAGAAAAACAATAGGAAAAAAAATACATAGCAGGGGAAAACTAAGTTTTCACTCTTTCACTCGGTTTCCCCGAGTGGTCGAGACGAGTTGTTGGTAGGAAAACTATTTCTAAAATATTTAAAGTGCTGACTTTTTGTGTTTTTTCTGCTTATGGGTTACTAAGGCTTTAAGTTGGGAGTTTTTTTTTAAATAATTTTCCTAGCAAAGTTGATGAACTTTTCCATTAGAATTGTTAAATCATTGGAGTGAGTAATTGGTTGAGCATAATTCTTGAGGGTTTAATGCCAAAATTTAAGGGTATTTATTAACTGAAAATTTATGTATTAAATATTTGTTTAGTTTATTTATTTATTTCCCTAAGTTTGAGGTTTTTAAGGGTCAGTTTTGCCTTGACTATTAAGTCCTTTACTTTGGATTTGTTTTACATTTAATTAAAAACCATTTTCCCTTAGCATTTTCTTTGGTCTTTGGCAGTGATCTTTTATAATAAATTTTCTGTCTGCCAAACTTTTTGCCATATAATTTATACATATATATATTTTTGTGGTCTCGCTTTTCCCCATTTTTTTTTTTGGGTCGTAAACCTTCTTATCAAAGGCTTATCTTTGTGTTTCCTCTATTTTTCATTGGATTCCTTGAAATTAATTTCCCTAGGGCAAGCATAAACGAAGCCAAAATGCAAATGAAATTCGTTTATTTAATTTGGCTACCTAATTCTCTTCCCCCCTTTCTCCTCCTTCTCCTTATCCTGTTGCAGGTGCAGCGGCATGCGTGACGAGAGCAGGAGTCAAAGTTTTGCCCTTTTTCCTCTTTGCCTCTTGCCTCTTTGCCTCTTTGCCTTTAGTTTTTTTCCCCATTTTCCCGAAACAGTCCCCTCCTTTCGGCTGCACGTGCAACTTTGTGGCTTTTCAACGCCTTGGACCTCTGAATTTTGCCCACTTCCCAGTTTCCACTTCCCATTTCCCACTTCCCATTTCCCACTTCCCCTTTTTCCACTTCCCCTTTTTCCACTTCCTCTTTTTCCTATTGCCAGTATGTGTGTGTGTCTTTGAGGCAGTTAGAAGCTAAATTAAAATTACAACTTTCTGACTGCACGTTGACGATGTTGCAATGTTTGCGTGTGCCCCCAAAAAAGACAGAGAGCCTGAAAAGAAAAACTAACGAAAAAAAAGGGAACTATATAAGAAAGATATCTTAAGAGATCGAAGAGGAAAGTACTCCTTAAAAATAACATTAAAATAATCTCAAAGATAAATAATTATTAGAAAATATATAAATACTTAAACTTGCTAAAAATAATGATATAAATACACATCTTTAAGAGACGTTGATTTACTTTATATTTTTAATAGGAAATACTTATAAAATGCCTTTATTTAAGATCTTAACTTCCCTAATATAAACTTGACTTAATATATCTTATATATATTTTAACCTTTACCCTAAAAAAAACCCTTCCTTAACCTTATTTCAAAGTCCTCAACTAAATCCAGGAACCCTTTGCCAAAAAAAGCAGAGCATAAAGAAAAGACTGCCTAATAAAATTGGCCCAAGTACGTTTTGTAAAAATGCCAAAAATTTGCTTGAGAAAATTTTCAACTTCCGGCACGAACAAGCCTGAATGTGTGAGTGTGTGTAGTTGTAGTTGTAGCTGTAGAGTGTGTGTGTGTGTTGTGTGTGGCTGCAGCAGTTGTGCCGTGTTTGTTTTTGGTAAGATTCGCATGCAAAACATGTGTAAAATTGAAGCATCGACTGTCCGCACCGTCCGTCTTTTCCGCCCTGGTTTTCCTACCCCCCCCTCAAATCCTTCTTCCCGCTGCTTTTCTTTCGGTCCGTGGACGTGCCAACGTCATCGTCATTGGCCACTTTGGTCGAGTCCTAAGCCTGGCCAAGAGATATGCTTGGCTGGGCAAATTTAATAGCAATGCGATTTGATTTCCAAGTGTCTCTGATTCAAATTCCGAGTCACACAGATCCCAGGATACAGATACCGAATGTGCTAACCGGGCTATAAATGTGGATAAAAAGCGATGACAACGGGAGTGGTCCCCGGTCAAAACAGAAGCCGAAGAGATACCAAGGATATCCCAGGGCAGAAAACATATTTGCAACTGACTCAAAGGGAAAGCAAAGTGCATTAAGGATCATTTACATAAAAATTGTTACAAGGGTCGAAAAGTTACTCAGAAAATAAGGGAATATACATGTTCTTATGGATTTTTATATTAATTTTTCAATTAAAGATTTAGGTAAGTTTAAAAAACAAAAAAGGAAATTTTGCAGCTAAAATTTTAAGCTATTTATTGTTCATTTAAAGAGCTATACTTCGTTTTTTTTTGACTTGCTAAAAAAAATATATAAATAAAGCAACAAGGTCGTGGCTGAACCCAACACCTTGAGCAGTTTTCGCACACAACAAAAAAAAAATTGGCATAATTTCCTTTCGGCTTGGCAACAAATCAAGGAGCATTCAAGGTGCCTTTGGCCACATTAGCGCCACCTGTGTGCGCTTAGAGTGGAACTAGCGGGGGCCACATTTTCCGGCTTTTCCCCGAGTAATGTAATTTTCAGTGAGGCAGGCTGAAAAATCAGCAGACATCGATTTCTTGGGACCAAAACGAAACGAAATGAAACTGAAACGAAAATAAATGCCAATGCCTCATTTATCATGGCCAGCTCACACACACACATATGCAGCGACACTGAGAGAAATTTTGGTACTGACAAATTAAAAATAAAGAAATATGGAAAATTAAAAAAAAACAAAGAAGGAAGGATAAAGTGTTTTAGTTTACACAAATCATTGAATGATTAAAGTTTTTTTTATGTTGATTTTATAATTTAAAACTTTATATTTCACTTAATTTTTATTTATTTCCAAATAAGAGTAATAACATTTCAAAATTGTAAGCCTCTACTTCATAAATAACTTAGAATTCCCTCGGTTTTTAGGTTAAATTATTATTTATTTTAAATATTTTTATCTTAATATTTTAAATATTTTAAAATGTATATTATAACATTTTTCAGAATCAAACTTAAATAATTTTCAATGTCTTGTGTAATATCTCTTATTACCCCCTTATTTCTCCCAGTGCCAACACTTTCTGGCTCTCACACACACACACACTCACACACGGACACTGGCCCCTTTAGGCCCTTGAACGTGGCGGTAGCATACTTTGCAGCGCTTGCCGCAGGAGAAACCTTGGAGAAAAATGTGCCACGCGGCTAATGAAGAATGTGTGTTCTTCGACGTCGCTGCGGGAAACTTTGCACCACCCCGACACCACCCAACCACAAGGGTTTCCCCCCCCCCCTCCCCTCTCCTTACCCAACCCTTCTCACCGACCTTCCTTCTGCTTCTCCGTAATGATGATTTCAAAAGAATTGCAAATGTTTGGCCAACATTTTGCGGGTGTAACGCCAACCGGCGATAGATATTCAAGGTTTTATTCCCATTTTCCCATTTTCCACCCACTCGACCACATTTGTTTTTTTTTTTTTTGAGGGTTAACTGCATTATGAGTGGGAAACCCCAAGGTGAAAGGGAAATCCGATTGCAGAGCTAAGTGAAAATTCATATGGAAACATTAGCTCAAATCGAAGCGAGTGCATGGCACAGAAAGTGAATAATAATTCGGCAAATTCCCGTGACTATCCTTCGAATGAATAAGATTTGCTGGCAAACTAAAAGTGAGTTCTTCGAATTATTCGAGTTTTTCGAGTTCTCCGAGCTTCCCCACTGTGGCATTCTGCTGTCTTTTCGCTGGCGAGTCTAATGAATACAAATGAATACATTCAACTTGAACCCTTCAGCGGTCGAGTCGGCTCTAGCAGCTCGGTTGAGAGTCTCCAGAGTTCTCAGGCCAGAAAGCCAGGAAATAGAGTATAGGGTATAGAGTGGGGAATGCCCTAAAATATCACATCTATGGGTGATGTTGTAAGGTATTAATAAGAGTATTTATATTCTTTAAATAATTTTTAAAGTATTTACCTTATTGATTTCCCTTATATCTTACTTCTTAAGATTTCTTAGACTTACTTTTATAATTTTCCAATACTTTCCATCTTATGGCTAACCCTAAACCCACCTTTTCCCATGACCTGCTACCCTGTATAGCAAATTCCGAGCCGCAGCAACACGCTCAATGCCCATTTTAAATGGCAGCAGCCGAAAAGTGAACAGCAATTGGCAGGAGCTGCACACAGCCAGGAGAGCCTGTAGAAAGGATGCAGGATGCGGAATGCGGAAGGCCTGGCTCAAGGGGCCGAAAGGCACAAGGAGCGGAAGAAGTGCAGCCAGTGAAAGTAGCAATTGGAGGCAACAATGGGTGGAGGCAAGGGAAGATGAGAGGAAGATGAGGAGAAGGAGGTAAAGGAGGAGCAAGAGGAGTAAGAGGAGTAGAACTCGGAGCCGGAGGAGCATGCTTAAAGTTTGTGCACCCATTTCCACTTAGACTAATTAACTGCGCCGTCACTTGGCTGCTGCTCCTCCTGCTCCTGTTCCTGCTACTCCTCCTGCTCCTGCTGCTCTGCAGGTTAGCCCGTCCATCCGTCCAGCTTTCCGTTCGTCCTTTGGCCTGTCCTGTCCACTGAATTCATATTGCCAACAGGCCACAGTGTGCCCTGTTGCAAAAAAGGTGGCTACAGTACCGGCTTAGCCTGAAGATCACTAGCATTTCATAGAGTTTTCGAAACTCCTAAAAATTTCTAAATAAATATTAAGGTATTAACTTTAAATTTTATGTACATATAAGTACTTATATATTACCCAAAATTTATAATAAAATTTTCTAATTCCTCAACATTTAATCTCCTTTTTCTTTGCCTTATAATAAATCTACAAATTGCACTGTCCCATTAACCGAATCTCTCCTGTAGACCTGCAATCCAAGCCGGGACACTCTTTCCACACCTCCTGCCTCCCTGCCTGCCTGGCTGCCTGCCCCCGTTGATGTTGCGGTCATCCGGTCACTCAGCGGTGCAGCTGCAAGTGAAGCCGGAGACAGTCGAGCAACATCATTAAAACTCTTGCTGCTGCTGGGGAAAATGACACCAGAAATGGGCTCGCTTAACTTTTCACTGTTTGCTCCTTTTTGCTGGCCATTTGGCAGCAGCAATTTGAGTGGCTGCCAGGAGCTGGTTAGACACCTGACAGGACGATTGGTTCGGTAGTAACTGCTATGTTATATCCACAGATCCATGGCAACATTCATGGATGCAAGCAGAAAATGCAGAAAATTTCGTAGGCAACCATTGTGGCAGGTGAAAAACCTGCTGTGGTTGTGTTTGGTGTCTTGTGCAACCCAAATGAGTAGAATGTGTAAAAGGCAACTTGACAATAATGAGTGCAGTAGCAAAAGCAGCAACAGCAGCAGCAGCAGCAACAGCAGCAACAACTTGCCAAAGTTTAAGTGCAAATCCCGCCCAGAAAAGGTGGGCTAGGGGGCTGGAGATGCCAAGTTGCTGCTCTCGGAAGCAAACAAGTAATGTCAGTCAGTTGTTTCCAGCCATGTTTAAGCACTGAAAAAAATATATTTAAAGCTAAAAATATTTTTTTTATAATATACTTCAATCTAAAAATATATTTACTTGGCAAAAACTGAACAGAAAAAAAGTTAGCACTTGAAAGAAATTTATTATTGAAGTTACTCAAGTTTTATTATTTAAAAAACTAATCAATTATATTTTTTCTTGTACATTTTATCTAATTAATAATTACTTAAGAGGTTACCCCATTCATTACTTATTTTTAGTGTCTCTTTCAAAAGTTTTCCTTTACAATTTCCCGCTGCAGGCAAAAGGCAACAAATCAGTGTCAGTGGAAAATGTACGCTTAAACCTGACATTTCTCTTGCTGCCTCTCTGGCTGTCTCTGTTTTTCCCTCAAAGAAAAACTTTTTGCTAATATTTAAGTGCAGCCTTCTTCTCCGTTTTTTTTCCAGCTTTTCATCTTCGCATGAAGGTGGAAGATTTTCTCTCTTTTTTGGCCACTGTTTTCGGGCGTTTTGCTTTGTTTATTTTGTGGGCTTAGCCAGCGAATTGGAGAAGTGCAAAGGCGGAGGAGCGATCACCATCCAAGGACTAAGCCTTGCCACCTGTTGCCTAATGCAGGATTCATCCTGCATCCCACCCCCGCCCCCCCGGTTTCTCTCAGTTTGTGTCTGGAAGTTTCTTCATCGGCTTTTGCCACACAAGCGCAACGAGCTCACAAAAAATGCAAAGCCAAAGTGACTGCGGTTCCTCGGGCTCTCTCTCCCTCTCTAAGGGTGCGCTTTCAGCCATTTTCCTGGGACAAACTTGGTGAAAATGGGGGGGGGAGGGGGTGGAAAATGGGTGTCAGGTGGAGGTAACGTTACAAAATGCATGGTGCCAGCTGAGTGCATCAAGGGCTCAGTTCTGCCGCCAATACTCTATGAGAGGCTGCGTCACACAAGGCTCTAAAAACAGGCTAAAAAGACATTAAAGTAAGCCTTTTAAGCCTTTATAATTTTTAAAAATATATATATAAAATACTTAAATTTTAGTTAGTAACTTGTATAGTGAGGGTAATCCTATATTCTCCTAATGGAATTCATTCTTCTAGAATTTTCCTTCCAGCTTTTGGTTATTGTTACTATTGCCGTTGTCGTCGCTGCTGACTTGCCAACTTCCTGACGCGCCTATTGACAGTTAGACTAGTGACAAAGGCAACAAAAAATAGCAACAAAAAATAGCAACAAAAAAGGCTACAAAAAGCAACAAAAAATTGAAGAAAATAACAACAAAAATAGCAAGAAAAATAACAACAAAAAAATGGAAACCAGGTATTGCAGCGGGAAACGAAATGAGCTCACAAAGTTTTCGACTTTTTTTTGTGCTGGCTTCTCCTTCGTTTTGTTTCAAGTCTTGTTTTTTGGGTGTTTTTTTTTTTTTTTTTTTTGACAGGTGTTTTGCGTGCCATTTGTTACCGACGCAAACACAAGGCACACTCACAGACACACACACACACGCGGGTGTATGTGTCACTTTGGAGAGAGAAAAAGGGATTCGATTGAAGGGAAAACAATAAAAAACTAGAAAGAAACCAAATTTCTGCAGGCCGAAGTTTCTATACACTTCCAGCTCACAATTGGATCATTATATTTTTAAAAAATTTGATTAAATAAAAAGAAAAATTAACAGGAATTGTACAAATAATTTCTACATATCATAAAAATTAGCTTTAAATATTTTTCTATTCATATTACACTTTTACATTCACAGTTATGGATTTTCCTCTAAATTTAACGATCGTTTCTATGGCAGCTATATGATATAATCATACGATTTGCATAAAATTAAAACCGAAATTCAGAAATAATATTTAATGACTATATCTCTGAGCAGATACAAATATGTTGAAAACCAGCGAAATTAAGAATTGTTTTCAATAAATTTCTTAAACGTTTCTATGGCAACTATAGGATATAGTGCTCCGATTTTAATCAAATTAAAACCGAAATTCTAGAATGATACAAAATGGCTATATCTCAAATTATACGAAAATACGTTGAAAACTGGCTGAGTTATAATTTTTTTCATCAAAATTTCTTGATCGTTCCCAGGGTAGCTATATGATATAGTAGTCCGATTTTAATAAAATTTTAACCGAAATTCTAAAATAATACAAAATGATCATGTCTCAAATTTTATGCAAATAGGTTAAAAATTGACCAAGTTATAATCTTTTTCATTAAAATTTACCGATCATTCCTATGGCAGCTATATGATATAGTCGTCCGATCCGGCCCGTTCCGACTTATATAGTAGTGAGAGTATATAGAAGACTATTTGCAAAGTTTCATTCAGATAGCTTTAAAATTAAGGGACTAGTTTGCATAGAAACGGACGGACAGAAGGACAGACGGACAGACGGACATACGGATCACGTATATATATAATGAAATATAATGAAATGACTCCTTTTCATAGGATTTTATTTGCTTAAAATAAACACATATATTTTAGTAAATAAAAGTTCCAAATTAAATTTAACTTATTAAAAATTACACTTAAGGTTCTTTTGTTAGTGTTTTGTAATAAATAATAAATTAAATTGTAATTAATAAATGAAAAAACCTTTAAATTTCTCAAACAAATTCAATGGCTCATATGTTAGTTTATTGAAACAACTTGAATGCTGTTGCGGCTAGAGTTTTCCTCTTTAAAAGGGAAAAACTCCTCGCTTTCCTAGATTTTCCACACCAAACCCCTTTAATGTGTGTAGAAAACCGGCCGCCATGGCATCGGATTGATGGTTGATTATGGCCAAACCTTAAATACCCTTCCCTTATATCCTACTCCTGCTCCTGTTCCTGCTCCTGCTCCCGATCTCAATCCCGCTCCCGATTCCGATCCTGCTCCTGCTCCTTTGCCTTTTTCATTGTGCAAATGCACTTAAAGCGCAAATGGAAATCGACAAAGCAAAAAGCAGGAAAAGCAGGGACAGTGGAAAATGGAGGGCGGAGGAGGAGCGAGAGTGGAGGCCACGTTGACTGGCCGCATAAAATTTTAGTACTGTGTACGTAATTGAAATGGCATTTACCATTAGCCAAGCGAAGGGCAACGGGGAGTGCCAATGGTCGAGGGGGGAGGTTGGGGCGTTGCCAAGGCGTGGCAGCGGACAGGATACACGGACACATGGACACACGGACCCAGGGACACACGGAAAGCAGAAACCGGAGTCGACAAAACTTAATAAAAATCAAAGAACGAGGTGTGGCCCATGGCTTCGCTGGGGCAAAGAGGGGGGGGGGGGGGGAGGCAAGGATTTGCTGGTGGGCGGAAAATGGAAAATGGAAATGGTTACTTGAGCCAAACCAAACCAAACCGAGGAAGGCAGCTGAAAAATGAAATCGTAGCGATAGAAATTAAAAGCCAACGCTGGCCACAAAAACACACTAAGAGTGAGGGGGAGGGGGGCTGGAGATGGTGAGGGGGGGGGGC
>VNJU01005513.1:0-58058 GCA_008042675.1 Drosophila seguyi | reverse complement strand
GGGGGGGTTGGGGGTTTGGGGGGGGGGGAGGGGAAGGCGGTCCGAGGCGGCAGACTGACGAGCGAGCGACATTGATTGAAAGCTTTCACTTGCTTGCGCTTTTAAAAGCGAAACCACCGCCATGTTCCCCCTTCCATGATCATCCCCCTCTTGGCCACACACGTACACCCCTCCTAGTCCAATTCCAACTCCCGAACACGCCTTGGTCTATTTGCATATTACTAGTATGGCCCAGCTCCAAGCCCCTCTTTTGTTCATAAAAATCAAATGAATTAGGAGCAAGCCAGAAGAAGGTGGAACGATGGATGGAAGGAAGGATGGATGGAAGGATGGATGGATGGATGGATGGAGCAGTCAATTAAAATTGAAATAACTATTCAACATTTGAATATTCAAAATATTCAGGGTGATGTGTTGATGACGATGTGAACAATGTTTGTAAGCAATTAACTTGACAAGCTCCTTAAAGGGTGGCGAACATGGCGTATACGTAATATTGCACTGGCTGCAAGGCAAGGTGCAAGGCAATTAGGAGATTTGTATTGGATTGCGGGGATTAAGTATTTATTTTCAGTTAAAAACTCTTTAAAAGTATTTAAAATAATGTTTAGTTTTCAAGGAAAGTTGTGGAATATGTAGGGGGTTGCAGGGTTTAAAGGGTTTTCAGGGGTTTTCAGGAGTTTTCAGGATTTTCAGAATTTTTAGCAGAATTTAAAATTAATTTTTATTGTATAAAGTTTTCAGTAATTCCTCAAAATATCTTAATACTATGTAATACATATTAATACTGTTCCAATATATTAAATAAATATTTCAAACAACAACTTCTATATTAATTTATTAAAATTTAACTAGAAGATATAAAGAATTCCTACAGATGTGTGTTGCCAGGACACTATCTATAGCTTAAGGTTCAAAAATTCCCCGAATACATTCCAGAATATCAGCCCTAATAATTAATTCCCACAAGTCTGAGTCCCTATAAGCAAGGATATTATTCAGAGAAGCGCAGGATTACATTTACAAAAACCTTTTTTCGCTCATTATGATGTACCCACACATATCACTCTCCACGCTCAGTTTTGAAACCATCATATCCTGGCTGTTCCATCAACCAAAAATTTGCATATGTCTCCGAGGAAGGGCGCCGCTTATTTTGTATTTTTTTTTTTTTGGATGGAGTGCGGGATATATTATGATAGTGATAGATATAATCAAGTTGGGCAAACATCAACAAAATATTAAGTTACCCGCGGGCGCACGATGTCTCGATGTCCTGATACTTTGTCCTGTCCCTCATGGCGTGTGTGTGTGTGTGTATCCAAACAACAAATTACAGTGGCTACAACAACAGCAGCAGCAACAACAAAAACAATCAGCTAAAATGGCAAAAAGGCAAAAACCCGCGACAGCGTGACTAAAATGCGCACGTCAATCCTTTTTCCACTTCGCCCCTGCTCCTTGCTCCTTGCTCCCCTTCTCCCATTATCCTGGCCATGTTTTTGTTATTGTTTTTTTGTTGTTGCTGTTGTTGATTTGGGCGCGCCAGAAGTCGGCCATGTTTACGTGCTTTTTAAATAGACAAGCGACGACGAGGACAGCAAACAAATAGCTAAAAAAAAAAAAAAAATAGTAGAAAATGGGAAAAGAAAGTAGAAAGAAACCAACGAAAAAAAGAAAGAAAGCACAGGAAATAAAGAGCGACAAAATGGGGATATATAGTATATATATATATATATATAAATATGTGTAGTAAAGCCCTAAAGATACGAATCATTCAATACTCTAACTCAAAGTTGTATCTTTAATTTTGAGAACCCTTCAATTAAAAGGAAAAGTGAAAGTCTAAGCTTTTTTGTGACTAATTTTAAGACTGAAATAAACTAAAAATATATCTTAATTTTTTTAAATATTATAAATATTAATTAATACTATAAATAATAATTTTTATAAATATTTATTAAATATTAATTCCATAGACTTTTCTAAAACATCTCCCTGCTCTCTAAAAGTGTATCTAAAATCACAAAGAAAAACCAAACAATATCGAGGAGCAACTAAAGTGTCGCCATTAATTTCCTGAAGAGAAAAAAGCAAACACAGAATATACAACAAAATAAAAACCCAGCATCGAAGTTGAAATTGAAAAAGCCTCGAAGGAGGCGAAGGAAGAGACTTTGGCGACAATTAGCACGCATTGGCCATAACCATAAACGGCAAACAACAATTAGCAGCAACTATTTTTGCTTATTGGCCCTAAACAATGGGCCAAGCAAAGGGCACCCAGGGGGTGGCAGTGGCAGTGGCAATGATCCCAGACGGGCCAGCAGACAGAAAGTTGTCAACGGCAACAGAAGTGATAAGAAAATTTCATTTGTAATTAATACTAAAAGGCGCGACGGCGTCGAAGGCAACAGAGAGAGAAATTTTCTGAGGCAGCCACAAAAGCGACAACCACAAACCGAAAGAGAGGGGGCGGGGGAGAGGAGGAGGTAGGCGGGTGGAGACAGACGGCTGGCTGGCTGTGCTGCCATGGCATTGGGTGTACTGTGAGAAAAATTGGTGACCCTCTGAAATTATTTATATATATATTTAAATAAAAATATTTAATTCTATTCAAAAGCTTGAAACGCCTTGAAGGAAACATTTCCGACCCTATAAATCATATATATTCTTGATCAGCATTAAAAGCCGAAGCGATCTAGCCTTGTTTGGAGGAAAAAAAAATTTTAATTTTTTTTTTTAATTTTTAAGGTGTAATATCATGAAAATTGTCAAAAATTAAAAAAAAAAAATTAATTTTTTTTGTTCTTAAATTTAATATGCAGACTTGTTAACCTAATTAAAACTAGAACAAAACTGTTTTTCGAATTAAAATTAATGCATTTTTGGCTAAGTTATGATACATTTCCATTAAATGCAAGCTAATTTAGGTCCCTTTTTGGATTTTGATTTAAAAATCCTAAAAAATTGCAAGGCAACTTAGTTTTTATATATATTATTACTAAATCTCCAAATAAATAAATTATGGGTTTAAATAAAAAGAATAAAAATGATGGAAATAGCTTTTTGGATCAAAAAATGTCGATGATCTTATTTTTGAAAATAAAAAAATCGAGACAGAAGTTCGAGAACTTTTTTAAATATCTTGTAAATTCTGGTTGAAATATTTTATTTATAATTAAAATTGTAGTTTTTGGTCTCATAATTATATTAATTTCTATGGCAAGCTTAATATCAGTAAGGCTCTTAATTTAAGGCATTTTATATATGTTAATAAATTTATAAATATGTTTTCATCATTTAATGTAGAAAATAGTATCATATAATAAAATAATAACACTTACTATAAATATATAAAAAAATAAAATATTGTATATAAAAATATGTAATATAAATACTCATTTATATTACTTATACAAAAAAAATATAATATATATTTTTTATAAGTAATTTAAAATTAAAATAGCATATATAATTATAAATGCACAAAATAAATTGCCCTAAAAATCATTTAAGATTCTTCAAATATTCCTAAAATTAAAACAAGTAATATTATTTTTTTGAGCTTAGAAAATAACTATGAAGCTTAGTAAAATATATAAAATGAATATTTATATTAAAAATATTTTTAATATTTTTATCATTTATATTACAAATATTTATTTCAATTAATTATTTCCATTAATTATTTTCCGTGCATCCTTTCGGACTGGTGACTTTTTGCCTTGGTCTCTCGCTTTGTCGCTCTTCTCCGTCTCTTTGTGCAGCCATAAAAATTTGTTCAACATTTTGTGTTGCCCTTTATG
The DNA here is from genome assembly GCA_008042675.1 of Drosophila seguyi. NCBI lineage: Eukaryota > Metazoa > Arthropoda > Insecta > Diptera > Drosophilidae > Drosophila > Drosophila seguyi. The sequence continues at coordinate 54,249 of VNJU01005513.1, read as the reverse complement.
ATTGCGAACACCATGGCCAAAAAGGAACGGGCGGGGAGGCAGGGGGAACCTAGGCGGCAGAAGCCAACAAAGGAGGGGGGCGTGGCAGCGAGGTGAGAGCGTGCAGTCAGGTGCAAATTTATAAATAGAATTCAATGAACAAACAAAGGCGGAGGGGGGGAATGAATGGGGGAGAACCAGCGAATTGAATAGAAATTATTTGAGAAATTTACAAAAAAAAAAATGTACAAAGAAAACTCATAGAAAAGTGAGGAAATTTCTCAAAAATAAAAGTAGACAAAGCTTAATGGGAAATTGAAGTCCCCTTGCATATCAGGTGACGAAATAAAAGCCAAGAAAACATGACTTTAAAGTATGTAATTTTTAAACAGAATGATTTAATGATAATAATTTAATTTAAATTTAATACAAAATTAGTTGAGAAAAAGTTTTGAGTTTTGCACAATCTGGAAAGTAAATCCAAGACCCACAAGTTATTCCATCAACATTTAAATGAAATTAAACTTGCAGAAGCCCTGCCGAGAGGGAACATAAATCGCAGTGCGCAGTATTCAACCGCAGCAACAATTTGTCGACAGGCGGGGGGCGGGGTTAACACCACCCCCCTCCCCTGGCAAAGGGTTAAGAGCAGCCACTGCGCGATGACGCTGAGCATTTAGAAATCCATTAATTTCAATCATTGCCCGTGACTTTGCAATATTATTATTATTATTGTTATTACTCTCGTTGATGTTGGCTCCTGTCGTTGGCTTTTACTTTTCGCAACCCCTTTGAGCACCCCCTTTCCGCACTACCCTTCCCCCCGAGACGTCACAGAATTTCAAGGTTTTTTTGTAGTCCTTTCAAAGGATGGCAAAAAAAAATAAAGAAAAGGTAGGGTAGTTTAAGGGGGTTTTAATGTAAACTTAAGTTTTGTTTATTAATTTTTTTTGTAAAGATTTTCATAAGCAATTTTAAAATATATATTTTTCAAACAAAAGAATATATTTCGAGGTATTTATAAATATTTAAATAAATATTTATTTTCCTACATTTAATAGTTATATTTTCGTTTAAAATTTGTATTTCTTAGAAACCCCATAAAACCCACGACTTCATGGCAACTTCTTATGAATCCTACGATTTTATGGCAATTTCTTAACCCTTAAAAAACCCCTCATCTAACCGATTACTTAGTAAATATACCTCTTGCAGCATAATAATAGCCGTCAGAAAGTTTCACAAGAATATCTAGAGTGGAACTCGAGTTTGTTCGGGTTTTTTTTTGTTTTTTTTTGCCGGAAACTACAGTGCATTTCGCACTGCACTTTTGCGGGTAGCGACCAAGGACGAGTTTCTCGTAACGCGTTTTAATGACTCAACATTTTCTTGACTTTGATTCGAGTCGCGGAAGGAAGGAAAGCAAAAAAAAGTGCAGGTTGCCGGGTTGCTCACTCCAAAAAAAAAGGGTTGCCCGCCTCTGGCCAAAAGGCATTGGCCCGCTTTTTTTCTTGTTTTTTTTTTTGTTGTCGGCTGTCAAAATAACAAAGTGCTTCAGCTGCATTCCGGCTGGAAGGGGGGAAGGGTGGGTGGCAGGTTCAGAGCCAAAAGGCAAAAAGTGTCGATGAATGTTAAAGTTAACAAGTGACGGAAGTGAATTTACGGGGCAAGCAAAAAGAGCAAAGCAGCCGCAAAACAAAAACCCAACAAAAAAAAAAAAAAAAACAGGCGAAAAAACCAGCTTGAACATGAAAAAAATTAAAAGGCAAGTAAGCAAAAATCATTTTCACAAAGTGCAGGACACGAAGGTGCCCCCCAGAAAATGTACAAGGACTCTGGGAAAGTGGGAATGTTCAAATAGGGGATATGGGATATACATATGTATCTATATTGTAAGGGTTTTAATTATATATTTTAAACCCTATTCTATATTGAATACTTTGAGGTATATATTTGTTAAATTTATAAAATTTTAAGGGAAATAATAATAGTTATCAAACTTATAAAGAAAAGAAAAGCTTCCAAAAAATATTCCTTAACAAAGTCACTTCCTTTTCCTTTTGATTTTCCTCTTAGTTTTTAAGCCTACAGATTCTTCTGTGATTTTCCTATAATATAAGGTATTTTCCACACATATCCCTATAAATTATATGTGTATATATATATTTTCCCTTTAAATATTGACCCAATCAGATATTTAACATGTTCGCGGACTTTTCTCATGCATTTTCCTTGCTCTCTCTTCTTGCAGTTCTTCTGGCCGTCAGCTGGGAGGATTGGTGGACATACGATGGCATCTCTGGTAAGCTCAACTCCCCCTTCTCTTTCTCCTCCTTCTCCCCCTCCTCCCACCGCCACAGTTTAAGTTTCATAAATACCAACAACAAAGTAAATTTTAATCAAAGCTCAACAATAACCACGGACGGCAAGCGGAAAGTAAAATTTCAGCCAACGAGCAGCACGAGTCGCTAAAGCAACAAAGTTGTGGGTGAAAATTCAAGAGGGTGGGGTTTTCCACCTGGCCCTTTTGAGGGGGAAGGGGGGCGCTCAAGGGGAAGCCGGTTCAATTGTTGTTGCTGCTGTAAAACGATTTTCCCAGCGACTGAAGCTGCACGCGTGAAATGCATGGAAAAGGACCCAAGGATATAAAGAGAGAGAGAGAGAGAGAGATGGTAAAGCAAAGGCAGATGCAGTGCAAGAAAAATTAATAAAAGGGGGAAATTAATAGGAAATTTATTTAATTTTTAAATATTTTAAGTATTTAATTTTCTAATTATTAAATAACTTAATTATTTATTATATTATTATATCTCAAAACCTTATTTTCAAAAGCAACTAAGAAATATATATTTTTTTAGATGCAGTCCAAGAAAAAATAGTAGCGGGGGAATTAAATAATTACAAATAGTTTTTAATTTAAAATTAAAATAATTTTTAAATATTTTAAATATATAATTTGTTAATTAATAAAGAACTTTATTAATATTATTTTATTAAAGCTCAAACCTACTTTTTCAGAAGTAACAGAAAGATAATTATTTTCCCTGTTTTATGTCCAGTTTTAGCATTTTCTTCGAGTGTTTAAAATTGTCTCAGAGAAAGAGAAGAAAAGCGGCTACGAAGCCGATTTGCAGCTGTCAAATGGAAAGGCAGACAAAGTATTCACACAGAGAGAGAGATGGAGAGACAGAGAAATGGAGAACTTTCCTTTTTTCGCCATTGTCTGGCGCTGAAACGTGATAAGCAGAGGCCCAGACGGACAAGGAGAGAGCAACTTGAGGGGTTAAGAGAATCAGCAAGAGAGACAGTGAGACATTGCGAGAGAGAGAAAGAGAGGGAGAGAGGGAGCCCCCGAAATGCCTCCATGTGTCACTGGTGGCAGAGAAATCGGAGCAAAGGTCCGTGGAGATTATGTCCAGACAGGACAGCAGACAGCCGATAAGCGTTGCTTCTCAGTCTTCTTTCTCTCAGTCTCTCCCTTCCCCTTTCTCCCTGTCTTTTCTCCCCCCTTCTCCCATCTCTCAGCAATCTCAATTCTCCGCTTCCTCCTGTGGAAGCATCTTTCTTAATCTTATTAGAGACACAACGGCGACGCCATTTGCACAAGACAAATGCATAAATAAGTTCAAGTGCTTTGAATTTTGAATTGGATTTGGCGACCAGGGAAAAGGTGAGGAGAGAGAGAGAGGCAGAGAGGAGAGGCACTAAAATAGAGGGAAATAAAATGGAGAAAACTCGAAAGGAAGTGAGGATAAACGGTTGTAGGAAAAACTCGAAAATTGAACTAGAAGAGGAAGCAGAGGTTTTTTGGCTTAAATAAAAAAAGTATAGATAAAACCTTTCAACAACACAATAAAATATTTAACATTAACATTTTAATGGAGCAAGAAAAGTGCTTAATAATAATTTATGGCTTACACTTGGAAATATAAAAGATAATAAGCTAAAGGAAATGTTTTTTAAGGTTTTTATATAGGTTATATTCTAGATGTTCTCTCTTTCGAATGGGATTGTGATTAATTATGTTTTAAATTTAATTGTAAATTTAAAAGCCTTTCTAAATAATTATATATAATTGTAAAGTGTAGAAGAAATCATTAAAATATAATTGAGAAGGTCTGAATATATTAGAAAAAGAACTAAAATTACCCTAAGTTGAGGGAATAATATTTATCAAAAAAACTTTTTAGAGTCTCTTTTGTAATCCTTGTTAAATAGCAGCTATTTTTTTTTTTAATCCTCAAAAATCTACAATTTAACAAGCAATATTTTCGCCCTGTGCAGTGACTTGAGAATGGGATATCTTGTAACACGTGTTGTCAACAAATTGCAACCGAAATCCGAGGCGAACTTTGTGTCTCTTTTGGCATAAATAAATTTGCATAAGCATTGCATTGCATGCATGTTGTTGGCAGGAGCACACAGGACTCCACAGAGCCGGCTCAACGTCCAGGTCCCTCGACAGGGGAGTGCCACTGAGTGGGCATTGGAATGGAAGGGAGGGGGCAGACGGAGGGTGCCAAGCTAAGGCTCAGCTGCAACGGCGGCAACGTGCCACTTGTTTAACGTGATTTGCACTCGCAACGAGCCGAATAAAGGCGGCCAAATGGAATCAAACGAAGCGTGCTGCATACCTCCGGTGGCCGCCAAAAAAAGGGGGAAACCCCTTCTCTTCTCACACGAAAAACGAGGCAACAGAACGTGGCTGCAACCAACCAACCAACCCAACCAGGCCACTAATGTTGTTAATGGCTGCTAAAATCGTTTGCCAATTGCCTCATTGACTCGACTCCGACTCCGACTCCGACTCCCATGCCAAGCGCCAGACCGCAATTTAATAGACTCGAGACTGCAACATCCTCCTGCGCGGCATTATCTAAAGACCTTACTTCATGCCACCCCGTTGCACTGGCGATGAGCACGTGACACGAAGGCTTGACTCTCTAGCTATATTTTGCCAGGAAAACCTCATAAAATTTATATAAAATATATTAAAATAACTTGAATTTAAAGCTTACTAAATATTGTTTTGTAATTTGTTAAGAATTACTTCTTAAAAAACCTTGATTAATCAGTTTTTAGAGCAACTCTTCAAACACTTTGCTCATCCACACCGCCAAGTTAATTACTTAACCCCTTGAAGCCCTCATCTTTGTGGCCACCTCAGCTAGCTACTCTTTGGCTCCTTCCTTACCCACTCACTTAAGGTTTAATTTTTCCCCTGCTACATCCTTTATTTTTATCCGCTTTTTCCTCTTGGATTTCCCATTTTCTTTTCTTTTTTTTTTTTTTTGGCTAATGCAATGGCGTCGTTGAGGTCAACAACCGCTTAAACGCGAGTACGTGGCATATCTATGATTGAAGCTTCTGATTGCGGCCTCGCAGCGAACGTGTTGATTTCCAGTCCTCCTTAACCCCCTTTAGCCCCCTGCCTCGTTTTCAGCAGCAGCGCAGCAAGCTCGTACTACGTGTCGTATACGCAATGCGACTGCAGGCGAAGCATTTTTTATGGGGAAAAAAAGGCGGGATTGGATGGATGCTGTGCGGGAATGTGGGCCATAAATGGGATTACAAGTAGCTGGCAGGAACAGGAGGAGAAATAGGAGGCCCCAGAAGAGCTTAAAAAAAAAATAGGTTGATTCTGGACAAAAAATCATCCCAAGAAATATCAAGATTATAAATTCAAAGAACATTTTTTTGGAATTAAAAGAAAGTTGAACAAAACACAACACAAATCACCAAAGACGATAGATACACTCTTTCAATTGCTGAAACTACAACTGCCATAGATTATGGCAACACAAAAATTTTTTGGCCAAAAAAGAAGTGACTGGAAAGTGGCAATAAAAAAGAAAAGGCCAGCCTATTGTTTTTTTTCGGGCTCTCAGTTTGATTTCATATTGCCATAAATTAAGCTGCCCGGCCAGATAAAGTTGGCCAAAGTCGGCTAGAGAGATGGCAACAGTGGCAGCTTGGATAGAGATGGAAAGACAGAGAGATGGAGAGACGAAGAGAGACCAGAGGAAAACCAGAACCAAAAGCCGAGTTCAGAGTCAGGGAAAGGGTTTTAGAAAATAAACCTGCAATTTTACGAGGGCAACCGCATGAAAATTAAAGCAGTCAGGGAGTCAGACCGTCAGCGGGGGGAGGAGAGAGGGTTTTAGTTGTGTGGCCAGAATCAAACAGACGCAAAAACCAAAAAAAAAAAAAAACACACACAAAAACTAAAACCAATGCAGGCCAACACCTATGCGAATGCAGACAAATATTGTAATGGCCTTTGGCCCGAGGGGTTAGCTGGTGCTGCTACTCTCTCCTCCTCCCTCCTAGCCCTTAGTTCTTGCTGCCATTATGCAATTTGTGGCAAGTTTTTGCTGTAGTTTCTTCACCTCCTCATACTGCTCCTCCTTCTGCTCCTCCTCCTCCTTGTGGTCAGTTTGAAAACTTTGAAAACAGTTTGAGGCGACGCCGGGTTCATAAATCTTCTTGCCACCCCAAACGGGCGGGAGATCGAAGCCTTAATAAAAACCATGTATATCTACACATATATATATATCTGTCTATATCTTTATATATCTGTATCCTTTCAGGACCCGCCTTCTGGGGTCTCATCAATCCGGAATGGTCGCTCTGCAACAAGGGTCGTCGCCAATCGCCGGTGAATCTGGAGCCGCAGCGTCTGCTCTTCGATCCCAATTTGAGGCCCATGCATATAGATAAGCACAGGGTGAGTTTAAGGTTTACTGAATATATATATCCTATGAATATCCATATATATATCCTACATTTTGTCCCTTTAGATATCTGGCCTGATTACTAATACCGGTCACAGTGTCATCTTTACCGCTGGCAATGACACGGTGGCCAATTATGATGGCATGCAAACGCCCGTAAATATATCCGGCGGACCGCTTTCGTATCGCTATCGTTTCCATGAGATCCATATGCATTATGGCCTAAACGATCAGTTTGGATCGGAGCATAGTGTCGAGGGCTATACGTTTCCAGCGGAGGTAAGTTCAATATAATATCCCCAAAAAAACAAAGCTACGATTGGTGTCACTCTCAATTTCCTGCCCTGGGTGAGGCCTAAATTTAGCATGGGACACTTTGACACTTCGCCTTCAAGGATTCTATTTCTGCCTGGCCGCCTGTCAACAGATTTTCCCTCTTTAACAATTCAATTGTGTGTGTGTTAGGGGGGGAGGGTTTTTCCAACTTTTCTTGCATCATTTCGTAGGCACTCTGGCATTGTGTCTGTAAACTTGTTAGCCTCTCCCCCTCTCAAATATTTGCACAGATAAACGAGCGGAAGTGTATTTGATCAGCATTTAATGCAGCAAATGTCGATTTGTCGCTGGAGAGAGAGAAAAAAAAAAGAAGAAAAGCCTGGGAGGATGGGAGAGAAAATCAAATAAATAACAAAGTCAAAAAAGTCAAGAGCCTGGCGTTGTGTCCTTTGTCTGGCAGTCCTTGAGTTCTTGACGTTATCATCAACGCTCAAAGTCTGCCTCCTTGCCAGGTTCAACATGTTGGAAATTCTTGCCACTTGTCTGGGGCTTTGATTTGCCTCCTCTGAGTTTTATCATTCACACTTTTCCGGGTTTGGGAAAATGCAAACGGAGACTTAGGTTTTTTGGAAGGTTGAAAAGGTGCTTTGATTATTTTAAATTAAATAATTTTGTTAGGAAAAGGTTTTATTATTTTAAATATAATTAATTTAAAACATAATCTTGCTGTTTTATATTTTTACTTTATTTTTCAAGCTTTTCTCTCTAAATTTAAGAGTAAATGATATAGAAAAAAAGGCAAACCAACCCTCCTCAGATTTACACAAAAGCTGCTCCTGCTCCTGCTCCTGCTCCTGCTCCTGATGCCTGATGATTTTGTATTGTTTTATTTGTACATTGTTTTTCGGGAGGGAGGTAACATATTTATGTGTGTCATATGGCAGGCGTTGTTGCGACTCGCTCAGACACCTTGTTTTCCTGGTTTTTCCCCTCTGCATTTTCCTGGAAGAGGCACACATGCCCCTTGTTGTTTGTCAAATATGATTTAACCTCTACGGGGGAGTTGGAGTGTTTTTTTTTTTTTTGTTCATTTTGATGTCAAGTTCATGCACACAAAAACACAAGGAGAAGGTTATTAAAAAATGTGCAAATAACCGCTGTCTTTGAAGGTGGCATTTAAACAAAGGATTCTATATATTCAGAGTTCCACAAATTTATTGCTAGTAAGTAACTAAGAAAAAGAAATAGAAAATGTGAATGGAATCCCTAATCTTTGACCATTAATTAAGCCAAATGCCAGCTGTTGCAACTCAAATTAGTTAATGTCCAGTGTTAATGAACTCATAACTTTGGTTTGCCAGCAGATTGTCGAAAAATATGGTTAAGAAAAATGTATATATTGAAGAGATTAATAAGAAGTAGCTTTTGAAATATCAATAAGGCAGGGGGAAAGTATTTAATAAACTTTGATTGATGGATAAATATCAGAAGAGCTTTAAGTGAAGGTGTAAGGAAAGAACTTAATTTTCTGGCTTTAAATTAATAATAAAAGAAGGGATAATATAGTGTTAAATAGCTTTAAACAATCTGGTTTTCAGTTTAAAACCTAATTTCCTTTTTATTTTGATTGTCAAAATCTTAAAAATATTAGAAAATTACCCACTCAAGACTCTTTTCACAATGATTCACTCTTGTTTTCCTTCATTTCCCACTGAGCTGCTACAAAGCAAATTCCCCAAATCAAGATGACTCTCTGGCGCGTTTTTAAGAACCTTTCGCCGGCAAAGAGGACTCTTTGCTCCCCAAAAGGGCTAATCCTGTCGTGCCTCTGTCTGGTCCTTGGCCACTTGACTCGCCTCCGACTTGCCTCGGAGTCGCCTCGCCATGAGTCGAGTTGAGCTGCTGAGTGTTCCCCCAGTTTCGGGGCTGAGTGATGTGCGACACAGTTTTCATTTTCATTCGCAGTTCGCAGTTTGCAGTTCGCAGTTCCATTTCCATTTCCATTTCCATTTTCTCGTTTTGGTTCGTGCGGCGCTTTTGTCTGCTTTGCCATCCGATTTCCTTTCTCTCTCGCGGCAGGCAATCAAAAAGTGAGCCGCAGCTGCCACAACAGACTGCAACAGCAGACTGCAGACGACAAACAAATAACGTTATAAATCTGTTGCATGTCAGCAGTTGTTGTGGTCCTCCGTCAACCTTTTCAAGCTCCTCAAGCTCCTCCACACAACCCCCTTTAACCTCCCACTACAACCCCCTCATTTTCCTCAACCTCTGACCTCGCCTTCAATGTCATCGCAAATTAATTAGAATACCGCCTCTCCCCCCCTCCCCAAAGTTCCCCTTACAAAGTACATGTGCCCTGTCTTTCGTTTAAATTACTTCAACTGCCGTGGCATTGCAGACTCCAATTTCCCGACTCAGCTCCGATTTTCCTCACTTCGTGACAACAACAACAATCGAGTGATTAAAACGCATTCATTCTGCCCTCTGTCTGGCTCCGTCTCTCGGATTTGAGCCCAAAGTGACAAACAATTGCCAAGCTGAAATCGGATCCGAGAACGAGGAAAACTATTTTTAAACGACAAACTCAAAAAAATTCGGTAAACAAAGACAAGTTGAGGGGGGTTTAAAGGGTAGGAGTCAGAGAAGTCAGAGAAAATATAAAACAGAACCTGCATTAAATTCTAATTAAGCAGCAGGCAAAAATAACAATACAATAAAAATTAACTATGCTTTAAAAATAAAGATTAGATAGAAGGAAATTTTATAAAATTTATTTATTATTTAAATAATTATTATTTCAAAGCAATTTATTATAATTCCTTGAGGAGTTACCTATAACCAAAGAGTGTGAATATATATATAAATATATCTATTTATATATATAATACATATATATATAATATAATATATATAACCATAATCTCAAGCTATATCTACTAAATTCTAATTTTTTGGTATTTTACAAGTTTTTAGATTACAAATCACAATTTTTTTGTTGTACCTTTTGCTTTATTTTTAACTTAAAAAAAATGTTTATGTTATTTTTATGTTTTATGTTTCTGCTTTTTTTTGTATTATTGTAATGTGGTTTATTTTGTTGTATGTTTTTTTTTTGTATTATTGTAATGTGGTTTATTTTTTGTATGTTTTTCTTTTTATTATTGTAATGTTCTTTATAACAGATATTTTATTATATTACTATATTATATTCGTATAAATTTAAGAAGAATAGATTTTTCTTACTTTTCTTTCATTCCTAATTTTTCCTTTTCATAAAAATAAATTAAATATAATTTGTTACAAGCTTCAAAAAAATGGTAAATTTACTTTTATTTTATCCCTAATTTTTCCTTTTAATAAAAATTAAATCAAATCTATTTTCTGGCATCATTTACTTAAATATTCCTTTAAAATATTTCCCATAAAACTCTCTTAAACTTTAGCTTGTTTTTCTTAAACACAAAACAAAAGAGAAAATTCAGCAATATATAAAGTAAACTTCCAATTGATTCTTTTAGCCAAATTCACGGGCTGAAAGACAACTGTACGGCATTCTACACGTTCCGTAAGGAAAGCGCCGCCCTAATGGGCCGCGCCTCACAATTTGATCTGCCTTAATGAATTCGTAATTGGCAATTTTAATTAATCCCCATGAAATCCGTACAAGATTGCAGCCTTGTCTTGGATTTCGGCAGCCGTTGTCATTGGACGCCACTGCCGCACACCTGTTAAGGGGGGTGGTGTAAGGTGTGTTTTGGGGTGGTGTTAGGGGGTGGTGTTAGGGGGAGTTAGGAGAGTGTTGTTGTTCTCCCAGAGGGTTTGGGGTGGGGTGGGCTCTCTCCAGGTGGTTACCCGACAATGCGTTATTTCTATTTGCAATGCACACTTGCCTGATTTTGATTTGTTTTGGTTCGCGGTAATTTAGCACTTGTCTTGTGGCTAAAATTTAATCACCATCGGGAAAGACGGAAGGGGGGGTGGGGTTGGGGTCGTGATTTAGCAATGAGTCACGTGCCCAAAGGTACACAGTGCAAAAATGTAATTAAGCTAAAAAAGGTAATTCTTTTAGCTAAATTGAAATATTTATTAAATTGTTTTTAGAGGTGTTATTTCTATACTATTTGTCTGTAATATATAATATTTTTGAATAAGAATAGTTTTAATATAAATATAATAATTTAATATATTTTATTTCAAAATAAACAAAATTAAACAAACTTAAGAGCTGAACAATTAAAAAAATTATGATGTTAACCAAGAGTTTATGGTTTATTATGCATATTCTTTAATTTGTACTAGAAAAAGGAACTAATGTTGGAAGAATTTTTAAATTTTGCTAATAAAATAATATATTTGCATTATATATTCTAAAAATTTGCACTTGTATATAATAGAAGTATATATTTAACACACAGTTTAAAATAAAATAAGAGACTTAAATAGATTTCTTATTAAATTTACATTATATTTATTAATTTATTTAATTTATTTTAAAGAGAAAATAATATTTAGATATCTTAGCTTGAAGGCCTCGCTCTGGCTTTAAAAATTTCAATAAAAAAAATTATATTTGTTATACCAATAAAAAAATAATAAAAATAAAAAATATAATAATTATATAATATATATAATAAAAATATTTTATATAATAATTATATAATATATGTAATAAAAATATAATATATATAATGTATGTATGTATATTATACATTTATAGAATAGTTTATATATAATATATTTTATTACAAATTAAATTAATTATTAAATAAATTAACTAATTAAATAATACAATTAAATTAAATAAAATTAAACGATAGAAACCCTCACAAACCCCTTGAATTTACCAACCCAATTCTCCAAGTGCACCCCGCATAATGGATTCACCCACTTAACCCCCCTTCGTTATGGTCAAATTGGTGGGGCCTTTCGACCCTCCCCTCCTCCCCTCCCCCGCTCCCCCTCCCCACGTTGCGGTCGGCAACCACGGGCAACCCAAACGACCAACAACCGACAACGATGGCTTAACCATTAATTTACGCGCTAACCATGAAGTACTTAAATATACAAATGTATCTGTATCTGTGTCGCTCTATCTGTGCACTGCACTCGCACACACACACACACAGACAGAGATAGCCAGGACAGAGGGACAGGACACGGACAGGCTGAGTGACTGAGCACGAAACGAAAGCCAAAATATTTGCTGCTAATGAGGTCGTGCTGTAATTTTAGCAACCCCATCCGTAAACCATTTGTAGCCCCTCTGCAGCCCTTCTAACCCCTTCAAACCCCCTCCCAACCCCTTCTTTACCCCCTCCCAACCCCTTCTTTACCCCCTCCCATCCCCTCCCAACCCCTCTTTCACTCCCTCCTAACCCCTTTAAGGGCGACCAGCGATTAAAGCGCATTTTTTTCTGGCGTTTTAAAACGCTACTAAGTCGTTAATGGGGCCTGAGTGGATTTAGGGAGGGAAGAAGGGTAGGCAAAGGCTACAGGAGGCGGGTAATGAGTTCGGCGGAGTTCCTGATTGGATTACCAGGCCGAGTAAGTCAGTGGGGGCAAGTTTGTGGGGGGTATCCCAGGTGCTAAGGCGGCTTAAAGTGGCAGGACAAGGGAATTTTCCAAAAGAAATTTTGATTGAAAATGCATTGAGATATTATTTTAAATTAGTAATTTTTATAAATATTAGTATTATATTTATATAAAAATATATATTATAGCATTATTTTTCTAGAATTAAATATGTGCTTTTAAGCGACTTAACATCAAAGCAAATTTAATCTTTTTATAAAATAAAAATCAAGACTTCCTTTAGAATTTTTAGATTTTTTAAATATTATCCCCCATAATAAATAAATTGAATTACTTTCCAATATATAATATAATATATACTTTATACTTTACAAATTAATTATATTCCCTTGATACTTTCTCCTTTATATTCACCTAATCCAGCTTTGTTATCCTTAAAAGCCTTACCTTTGCCCTCTCAGCATTTCCATTTGGTTGCGTTTTCAAAACGCCAGCGAAACGCATCCTTGCTGCGTTCGCTAATCCTTTTTGGCCGCCGCCATTATCCTGATGCGGCTAAGGATGTGCTGGGCATAATTAGCAGAAAGTGCGCTACCAAGTGCTCCATGGCCATGACAAAACAAGAAATGGCCAGAAATGTAGCGTTCTAGAGGGTCCTGTAAATCTCCACCTTCCTGCCTACGGTGGTGCGTGTTTGACAATGTCCCCAGTGCGTTGTTAAGCTAATTTGCTTCATTTGTCTAGAAAACTGACCTAGGGGGGTTGGAGAGGGGAGAAAGGAGCGAGGAGCGGGGAGAGAGCAGCGAGGAGCAAGGCTCAGGCAGCAAAGTGTTGACATGAGGCCATGTTCTCGGCCTAAACCAGGACCTGCTCCTGCTTGTGCTCTTGGTTTTGCTTGTGTTTTTGCTGCTGTTCCTGCTCCTGTTCCTACTCCTGTTCCTATTCCTGCTGTTGGCCATGGCTAATATTATCGTGCCCGGTCAGTGCAGCAGGAAAGCCAAGTCAAGCGGCTGAAGGGGCCAAGAATGTACTGCCTCCATCGAACCAATAAGGCCCCAGTGTTGCCTCTGAACAGTGGCACGAAAAAGGTAATTTTTGGGGTATAAAATTCAGAGTTCTAGAATCTATAAGCTAAATATATTATTGATTTGTTCTGGAAGATGTAAAGTATATAAATCTTAAAGTAATTGATAAACATCCAAATTCAGTACTGATAATAGTTACCTAATCTATTTTTACATATATTTCTTTGATAATTAATTTAATATATATAATTTTCTTCACAAGCTTATTACTCAGTAATTATTTATCAAAATTAAAGGCATATTTCCACTGTACCCCTGTTCCGTTCAAAAACCACCCACTGTGCCGCCCGCCCGGCTAAAGTTACAGCAGCTGGCGTGGCTCCGGCTTGTGCTGTCTCTCTGGTTGTCAGCAAAGGACGCGAAGAACGGGAAAACGGGGCAAACGGCAGGACGAAGGATGAAGGACGAAGGACTAGGGGAAGCCAGGGCTGTGGACGGGGAGGGGGCCTCTCGGCTCTACGGTCTGTGGAATCCATGCAGTGAAAACATGTGTAATTGATCTGATTAAGTTGCCTTTGCTCTGCGTGTGTCTGTGCCTGTGTTTGTGCTGCGTGTTAACCGAGTGTGTGTGTGTGTTTGGGCCAAGAAATATGCCAGGAGCTTGCTTTGTTCAAACAAACACACACATTACACACACAAAGGGGGCAGGGCAACCCCCTTAACACCGCTTAGGCTTTTGGCTCTTTGCGTTTTGGCCGAGTTGTTGTCCGGCTATTTGCTGGTACTTACACTATTTTCTGTTTTTGTTGTTTGCCCTGTCTCTGTCTTCGTCCCTGCCCCCATCCTTGTTCCTCTCTCCACCCCCCCTTAGTGATATTTGTTGCCGGCATCCGTGCTTGTATTTATTTGCTTTGCCACAGGCTTTGGCTGTTTAATGAAACGGAAATATAACATTTTAGTTTGTGGTCAAATATTGTATATTTTCTTGTTGTATTTGCCACTAAACACACACAAATAAAGTGGGGTTTCGGGGGGGTTCACTGGCGTTTATGATTCAATTTCAAAGATATTAGGCCGAAAGGTGTGAAAGCGTTAACAAATTTGGCAAGGATAAGGTAGTCGAAAATGTAAAGAAATTAAAGGTATTCGACTTTTAAGGCCAGAAATTGGTAGTATTTAATTTTTAATTTAATTTATATCAAAATATTTATTTAAAAAATTGTTAAAAAACATTTTTTGTGATATTTCCTGCTGAGAAAACCTGCAATTTTATTAATTATAAATTATTATTAATTATAAATTACAAATTTCAATTACCAAGAAGTCTTGCCTTTAAAGCAAACATCATTCTATTCACGCTTTTCTAGCTTTTCAGCTTGCATTGCGTATTTTCCTCAACATTTTTAATTAGCCAACAAAAAGTGCCGGATACTGCTGGCGCCATCTGCCGCTCAAGTGGCGTAGCTGGACTCCGGCTTAGTTGTTCAGTTTGGTCATGCAGTTAACGCCCAGGATCTGTTCCTATTCTCGGTGCCTGCCTAGCTTTTGTGTGTACTGTGAGTGAACATAACTTATGCTCGGACTGTGTGGTCAGTACTCGAGTCCTTGAATCCTTGAGTCCCTGAATCCTTGAGGGGTCCCCCCGGAAGGGGGTGGGGGAGGTGTAGCTACGGCACTAACCATCTTCAGTTTGCAACGGTCTCGTCAAAATTTCATTTGCATCTGCATACCAAAAATATACATAACTATATGTTCATACAAATTGTGCTAAACATACATATATGCAGGACAGACAGTGCGTTTCATGAATGGAATGTGAAGTTTCTTTAACAGAAACTTTGGCTTGAACTATATAACAAATAAATGAGGTAAATTGGGGATATAGAAGCCTACAATAGCAGTGGAATGTACATTAAATATCAAGCGATTTCAAAAGATTTTACTTGTTATCGATAAATTAATTATAAACGATATACATATTCCGATTACAAATTTAATTCATTTTTTGCTAGGGATTTTTGTTAAGTCTATTGAATTTCAAGCGATTTCAAAAGTTTTTAATTACTAGTTATCGATATATAATTTTTAAGCGATAAATACATCGATTTCAAGGTTGATTGATTTATTCCAGGGAATTTTTGTGCCCAAAAATTTATTTTTCAATTTTCCTTCAAGTCAAAGTATTTAAATTTAAATTGTAATAAAAACATAACTATAAGAAATAATTTTATGCTTTTATCGATAAAAAATTCGATAAAAATTAAAACTTCTATGCTTTTTTCGTTAAAAATTTCGATTAAATATTACTAATATCCCTTTCAAAGCTATTTTCCCAAGCCCAACGCTGTCTTGTGAAACTATTACATGTTCGAAACGCACTGTCCACACCGAGTTCTTCATTTTTGATGGCAACTTCTGTTCTATTTGCATTAGTTGCCATTTTTCGAGCAGACTCCCGGACTCGTGCGTCCGTCGCCTTTTCGCCAATGCGACTCCCGGCAAATTGCAACTTCACCAAACACTCCGGGAGAAGGAACTTTGGGGAAATTTTAATTTAATTTAATTTTTATTTGCCTTGCTGGGCACACATTAAAATTGCAGCATGTAGTTTTTTAATATTTAAATGCATGCCTCGCTGCTGCTGCTCCTTCCAGGGAATTCCCAGGACAGGGTTAAAAATCGAGGCAGGACATGTGGATGCTGGATTCTGGGAGGCTGGGAGATGAGGGAGGCTGTTCAGCAGGACTATTAACTGCCCAGCCACGCCCACCTCCCAGAGTGTGTGTGCTCTCTGCTATTATTATTATTTTCACTATTGTCTGCAGCATTTCCTTCCGCTCGATGCGTCTGGCCTGGTCAACCAGCGAGTGCAGCCTCTCACACAGCCCCCTTGCACCACCGCACCACCGCACCACACTGCACCACACCACACCGCCACACCACCACACACTCAAATGCAGAGGGGCAAACATATCCCAGACCGAAATCCCCCCGAAAATCCACATGTACACATGTTACACAAGCGCACAAACATTTGCAGGGGATGCTCGAAAAGTAAATTCGAGAAGAGCCTATGAAGGCATATCCTTCAATAAATGTGGAAATTTAAGCAAGTTATTAAAAGTAAATAAAATAAATGTGAGAGTTTATTTTAAAAGATATTTGCTCAAGTTTTATGTGTTACTAAAACTTACAAAAAACTTTATTCATTTCTAAAGAAGCAATACTTCTTTTGTATGTCTAGAAAATCATCTTAAAAGTCAGCCTTTTTGTGATCCTTTTAAATATTTATTTGTTTGATAGTTAAATAACAGTTATTTTACTCTAAATGAATAAATGTTACATCATTTTATTATGCAGTAACTTTTATATACTTTAAAAATAGGTTGTATAAATGTATAATCGATCTTTCTTTCGATTCCGATTAGCCTCCTCTCCTTTACAAATATTTTATTTATTCTGTTTTAAGTTTGTAAATTAAATATATTTTATTTATTATTATTTTTAATTATTATTTACCTATTCTTACAGTAACTTTTCAATACCTCACAATATGTATTATATCGTAATTTGTTCTCGATAACCGATAAATCCCCCAAGCAACCCTCGCTCTAAGCCTTTGCTTTAGGATTCATTTGTGGTGTCGCCTGCTTCTGCCTCCTCCTCGACCCCCCTTTCATTCTCTGTTGCTTTCTCTGCTCATTTATCTGCCTCTTTCTCTGTCGCTCACCCCACCTCCCTCTCTCTCCTCTTCTCCTGTGATTCTTCTCCACGTCTCTGTAGGCGTGTTGTTGGCGACGTGAAACAAAAGTGCAAATGCACATGAGAGAGAGAGAAAGGGGAAAAGGCGGGGTAGAAAGTGTGCAGGAGAAAGAAGATTTAGCAGCTAAGAGCAGACTGGGCTCTCCGCTCCCCCGGTCCCCCCGTCTTGGCCCTTTTTGGTGTCTCGGCTAAAAGCAAAATATTTGTTGTTTATGCTGCTTGATCTTCCCCCTACAAACGTGCAAGTGCTTGCCCACGTGTATTTGTGTTTGTGTGCATTTTGTTGATAGTTGGGATTATTTTGGGGCAATTTATGCGAAACAAGGCGAAAGCCTTAGTTGACCCTCCCATATACCAACCTGCCCCTCCTTGGGCACGCCCCCTTGCTGTGGCCGTTGTCGTCGCCGTCTTTGTATGCATTTGGGCTTAAATTGAGCAACAATAAAGTTTTGGCCACAGCACACACAAGAAATAAAGAACGAAGGGGGTAAAAAAGTCACCACACATGGTTATATATATGTCTATCTACCTCTTCATCTCCCCCCTGCCATCTTGCTGTTAACGCAAAGTTTATCCTTTGTTTTCGCAGATACAAATATTCGGATACAATTCCCAGCTGTATGCAAATTTCTCAGATGCCCTCAATCGCGCCCAGGGAATTGTGGGTGTCTCCATACTGCTGCAGGTGAGTAATCCCCGAAGGTGATTTGCAAATTGCTATCGATAAATAGATTATCGAGCGATTTCGAATGTTGAGAAGTTGTTGTGTGGAGAATGTAGAGAAAAATATGGTTTAAATATATAAAAACTATAAAACAATTACTTATTATTAATATTATAAATCTGTTTGTAATTTTTGTATTTTTAAATAAAATATCGATAGATTCGATAACAGCAATATCAGCAAATTTATGTTATATTATGCATTTTAATATATTTAAGCAGTCAGATTAATAAGAAATCTTTAGTATTTTATTTATATAGTACTTATTTTAGTAATTATATTTAATATTATAAATCTGTTTGTATTTTTTTTTGAAAAACTAAAATATCGATAGATTCGATAACAGCTATATCAGCAAATTTATGTTATATTAGGCATTTTTAATCAATAAAAATGAATTATTTATTTTAAATATAATTTTGATTGAAAACTTAATATATTATAATTTATATTCCTTCGATTTCTCCTACAACAGCTTGGTGACCTCTCCAATCCCGAGCTCCGCATGCTCACCGATCAGCTGGAACGCATCCGCTATGGCGGCGACGAGGCTTTCGTGAAGCGTCTCTCCATCCGGGGACTACTACCCGATACGGATCACTATATGACCTACGATGGATCGACAACGGCACCAGCCTGCCATGAAACAGTCACCTGGGTGGTGCTCAACAAGCCCATTTACATAACAAAGCAACAGGTGGGTTTCAGTTTAAATATTTCCAAAAAAAAAAACCAATTAAAACTGGTAATCTCTGGGAAGTAATAGTAAGAAACTCATTGTTTTTTCCAACCAAATTCATCAAGTTGCTCCTCTGCTCCAACTTTTTGAGTGATGAGCACCTTAATGTTTGTTAATTAGTATACAGTGCTCCAATGTCCGCCGCTCCGACGGCTGTCTTCTGTTTTATTAGCTAATTTCATTTAAGTTTTAAATTAAGTTGCTGCCGCTGAAGGAGGAGCAGCAACAAAGTGGATAGTGTCCATAACTCAAAGGAATGGTGGAAAAAATGCACACAGACATACGGACAGAGAAAAAGCTAGAGCACAGAGCGAAAAAAAGGGAGCAAAAATTGTAACACAAATGTTTATTAAGTGCAGTGCCTGTAATAAAGACGCCAAAAGGACGAAGAGCAAAGGATTCGGGAGCGGTTGAACGGTGGCCAGCGGCATACGTGTAAACAATGTAAACAGAAAGGAAGGGAGATAGAGAGGGAGGGAGGGAGAGAGAAAGATGGCAGACAGACACACACACACACACACACACGACGGGCTGCAGCAGGCAGACTCATAAAAACTTCAACAAGCTCAATGGCACCCATGGGCACATGATTACAACTTGTGGCAGCCGGTGGAGGGGCCCCGGACTCCGGTCCACGACTTCGTAATTTACTGGCTGCACCGCACACGAAGGCAAGACGAGAGTGAAAGAGAGAGAGGAGGGAAATAGAAAGAGACAGCAAAGGAAGCAGTGAAGTGCAGGCAGTCCAGGCGGCAGGAGAAAGAGAGGCCAGATGGCGACTGCACCTTGCTGGCAAAGCATAATTTACCAAATTAAAGTAACACCCATGGACCAAGGGGGGGAGGCGAGGGCGAGGGCGGCATGGAGAGCACAGGAAGCTGCGCGACATGAGCTGAAATTGCAATTAACCCATTAACGTGCTCTACGAAAGGTGAGGGCCAAAAGGGTTAAACGTAAACCGAGTCACGAAGCCAGCAAAGTCACCAGTTAAAAGTATGTAATTACAACGAGAAGGAGTTGGGGTTTAAGGAAATTATATATATACAAAATATATATAAATATTATATATATAGAAAAAATATATAGAAATATTAGATATAAAAATTATATATAAAAAATATATATAAATATTATATACTAGCTCTTTTCTTAACATTTCAATCTTAAAAGATAGCTAACCACAGAGATTAATGAATTTCCTCGATTTCATTTTAAATTAAACTAAAAAAGCCTTAAGTAAAGTATTATTCATGATATTTAATCGGTTTTTATACCAATTTTAAGAGAATAAATCTAGTTAATAAATTAATTAAATAAATAATTAATTAGCAAAGGCTTTCCAGTCGTCTTTCCCTTCGGTTTAACTGTGGTTTCTGCATTTAAATGCAAAATTCGCGGGTTCCTTAACCGCAATCCACCTAAGAACAGGCTTTAAGCCTTGAGTGCCATTTAGTGTTGCATACTTTCAGGCCACCAACACACATAAACACACATACACACACGCGTAGCTCACACTTGAACGGACTCACCATGAAGATCCCGCTGTCAATCCCCCTGAAAAACCCGGAACCTGGCACAAGGAACCCGGAACCCGGAACCCAGCAGCACCCTAAAACCCTCCCGTTAACAGCCACGTGGCTCTGGCGCTCTCCTCAATCAACATCAACCCGGCCACGTTGTCGTGAAAAGCGATTTTGACGGAAGTCAATTGATAAACAGATTGAGTAGATTAAGTGTTATTGACTCGTTGTTGCTGCTGCTGCTGCTGCTGCTGTCTCATCGATGCTGAGTCTGGTTTCCACAGCATATTTTCCTTTCTCCTTTTTCGTTTGAAATTTTTGTGCTCAGCGAGCGCTTATTTTTAGGATTAGCAATTTGTGTCAAGCGTGATTTTTTACCAAGTAGGATCGATGCTGCTGCCGCTACTTGTGTGCGAAAAAGTTTATAATTATGCACGTTAAATGCTTGGCAGACTGCCTGAGTAGAGCGGATTTTGATGATGCGTTGACGAGCTTATCTTCATCTGCGGATTGGCATTGTTGATCTACTTCCGTGTCTCGAGAGAAGCACTAAGGGGGAATGATGACGGCTTAAAGGGGGAAAATTCAATGGGATTATAGAGCTGAGTTCTGATAGGTTTTCTTTTGACTGAATGTAAGTAAAATCACGCATACGCAGTGTATGCAGTGTGTGGCGGATATATTTAATGCTGAGGAAAATTACGGGTTAATAAGCTAAGCACAAATATTTAGTTCGAAAATTAATGATTTATAATAAAAATTAAATAATTTTGAAAATTTTCAAAACATTTATTTTGGTAACAAAAAATTGACATCACGTATACGCAGTGTATGCAGTATTTATGGAATGACTATGCAGATACAAAAGGCTGTAGAATAAATTATACTTAATAAATCAAGCTTGCCTTAAATACTTACTTAAAAATTAAATAATAATACTTACAATTTAAATTTAATGTTTTTTTCCTTAAGCTAAACTCAAAATAAAATCACTCATTCGCAGTGTATGCCTAGTATATGAAAAAACCTTGGAAATATTTAATCCTGTGGAAAATTTAGACAAACTAAACCAGACTTACCATAAATATTTTTTAGATAATAAGATGATTTAAATTGTAACTTATTATATATTTATATTATACTTATTTTGCCAGAATATAAGTTAAATCACGCATACGCAGTGTATGCAGTGTGTGGAGATACATATATTTAAGGCTGAGCATAATTAAGAATCAATAAATCAGGGTCATAAATATTTACAATAAAAATTGTATAATTTTTAAAATTTTTAAAAGATTTATGTTGCCTGAAAAATAAAGTGATATCACGCATACGCAGTGTATGCAGTGTGGGAAGTCTATGGAAATACATAATATGACAGAAAAATTAGTACTTAATAAATCACGCTTGCCATAAATACTTATTTAAAAAATTTAATAATTTTAATTAAAAATAAGAACAATTTTAAATTTATTTTTTTTGCCTAAACTAAAATAAATCACGCATACGCAGTGTACACTCAGTTCTGAATGCTGTGAAAAAATTAAGACAATTAGGTTTGCTACAAATATTTATTAGAAAATTAAATGATTTAAGTAAGATAATTCAAATAAGAAAATTTTTAAAAGTATGTTCCGTTTGCCTAAGCAAAATCGCGTATACGCAATGTGGACAACGTAAGGGTTATACTATGGAGATATTTAAAGCTGTAGAAAAAATTAAAGCTAAAGACATTAGGCTTGCAATAAATTATTATTAACATAATTAAATGATATAAATAATATTTTTTATATATTTAATAAGGTTTAACATTATTGTTATTATTTTTTTTTTAGTTGCACGCCCTGCGTCGCCTCATGCAGGGCAGCCCCGACCACCCGAAGGCGCCCCTGGGCAACAATTACCGGCCGCCACAGCCGCTCCTGCACCGGCCCATACGCACCAACATTGATTTCAAGACGACGAAGACGAACGGCAAGGCCGCCTGCCCCACCATGTACCGCGAGGTCTACTACAAAGGTGGGTTTTAACATTATTTTTAAATATTAAAAATAATTTGATATAATTTTCTGACATGTTAGTTACTTAAGCCTTATTTATCTTTATTCTTTTCCTAATTTCCCATATTTTCCTGCATATTTCACAGCGACCAGTTGGAAACAGAACTAAAAAATAAAAACCCCAAATGACGTAAGGGCGTAACGCAGCATAACGTAAGCGTAGGCGTATGACGTAAGTAGCGAGCGGCGTGCAACAGGAGCTTCCACTAAACATACATATAAACATGGCCATGCCGAGGATAAAGGACGAAAGGGGAAGACGACGACGACGATGAAGAGGAGGAAGAGGGCAAAGGATCTATTCGAAAGATCTGCAATTGGCGAATAAATACACACACAAACATATATATACATAGGCAGAGAATAAACAAAAAAAAGGAGAATAATATCGATAGCGATTACGATAACGATAATTAGCAATTAAATGTGCATTTTTTTTTTGTCTCTTGCCCAAAAAAAATCAATCAGACCTTGATTGCAGTCAGCAGGGGTAACATTGTTTTTTTTTTTTAATTGTGCGTAGCGTAAGTACATATTAACGATAAACGATAGCGATAACCGGTCATAACCATTAACGTAATCCCAAAAAAAAAAACCAAATAATACTGTAAATTTAAGCTTAGGCCAGACGAAACGTGAAAGAATATCAAAATATGTAGTAACGTCGTTACCCTGCAGGCTGGCTGCAAAGTGTTATGGCAAGCATTATGCAAAACCCACCCAAAAAAATAACACAGACTTTAGGTCCACGCATACATATATCCGTGTATCGTATATCGGTGGATTTCTATACATATAAAAAACCGTTTGTATTTGCCCCGTTATGGTGTATAGACAGGCTGCGTCCCTAAGCGTGTGTGAGTTTGTTGTGGAACTTGGGTTTATGTCATTAAAAACATGAAAATTAAACAGAAATTTAGGTTTGAATAGGAATTTATTTTAGTTGGTTATAAATTTATATATTTTAAGTGGTATATATATAAATTTGGATTTAAATTTATGCATTTAAGGAGGCTAATACAATTATATAATTATTTTTTGTAGAGCTTTTGGAATATTAACTAAAATACCTCAAGGAATTTGTTTAAATTTTTAATTTATAAGTTAATGGCTTAGGCATTTTATTTATTAAATATAACCTATCCATCTTTTTCCTTTTTTTATGCAAATTTAAGTAAGAAAATTAGTTAAAATTCTGTACATTTTAAAACCTTTTTATCTAAAATAATTGCCTGAAAATTAAGTTCAACAAACTAACTAAGAAAAATCTTAAGCTCAGCCTTGAAATTTATATAAAATTACATTTCCTTCTTTGCATTCTCCACACACATTTAATTTGCAATTTTAAAATTATGAATTTTGCAAATTTTTAACACATAATCCCAGTGTGTGAGTGTGTGTGTGTGGAGGCAATGTGCCGCAAATGCATGCGCATTTTGCGCATTTTAAATGCACTTGACCGCAGCGTCCCACCGGCTTGTGTAACCGGGGGACCTTATCAAGCCAACTCCAGGACCAGGACCAGGAGCAGCAGCAGCAGCAGCAGCGGCAGAACCGGGACCAGAACCACCATCCAGGGACCACACCCAGGATCCACGAGGCCACCCTGCACCACCACCCAGGGGATGTCAGGCTGTCGCTTATCGAACGGCAAATGCAACATGAAACCACAAAATCTGTTGCGGTTATTTAAAATCACGTTTAAATGCAAAAGTGCAGCCAGTCGTCAGTGGGTTGTTTTTTTATATTTATTTTTATATATTTTGCCTCGCATTAAAATCAACTTTTTAATGGCCGAAAGGCAAAATGGTTACGTATACGCCGCATGGCCAGGGACATGGCCGAAAAGCGGCCAAAGCTGCATAACTTTTTCCGGGTCACTCCTTCCACCTAAATATCCCCTCCCCGCCCCACCATCGAAATCACATAATAATTTGTATAAATATTTGCATTATTTGCACAAGTTGACATTTTTGCAGTTGTTTTTGTCGGCACAAAACTCACTTGTAGTTCGGTGAAAAGTTTTGTGAGCTCTTTTTGTTTCACATTTGTTAGTGGAATTCGGTTCAGTTTTTGTTTGTTTTTGTTTTATATATATATATATTTTTTTTTTGCATTGAGCATCAAGGGATTTGCCAATGGGGGAAATTATTACTTAAATTAATACATGGCAAGTGTAATTTATTTGTATAAAGCCAGAGGCAGCTGCTGCCCCGGGGGGCTGATACCCTGCAAGGGAGAGTTGGTTGTTTCTATTGGGGAAAATATGATAATATTTATAAAGCAATTTTTTAATTAGTTTTTTTAAGGTGTGAAAATTACTAAACTATTATTAACTTCTTTAACTGCTCATTTTGTAGTTAAAAAATCTCTTAATCAAGTCTCTATACTTTCGTGTCTGTAAAGACTTTAAAACCCCAACTTGTCAGGGTATTTTGGCCTGCACTCAGCTCAGCCACTCTGTTGACCTAATTAGCCCGGCCAGGGCATGGCCCGGTCCATCAGTTTATTTGCTGCAAACTCAATTCCAACTTTGGGCTGACTTTCAATCAATCAGATGGTCGGACGGCGGCGGAATGGCAACTCTCTGGCCAAACTGATTTGCGGTGAGTTGTGCACGAAGTTATGTTGGCCGGGTCAGAGGGGTCAGGGGGGTCACCACCACTGCATCTGGCCAAAAGGACCAAACGGACAGGAGGCTAAACCTGACACATATTGGCGGGAAGCAGCGCAGAAGCTGCCAGACCGCAGACTCCAAACGGATGCTGGCACGAATTTAAGTCTATATTATAGGGTAGCATTTATTCCATCAAACCAAACATTTTATCGCTGCCATAAAAATTGCGGCTGCAAAGATTTATAGACACCATTTTTGTTCTCTTTTTTTTTTTACATTATTTTCATGCATATGCAGAGTGGCAGCAATTGCAGTCGACCATTTCGGCTATTGGCCATTTTGGTGATTATTTTTAATATACATTGAAGTCAGGGGTGGGGTGGGTGGTTGATGGGGTTTTTCCGCTTTTTTTTTCCGAGCCAACACACCCGCAGATAAAAGACTACATCGATCATGGCCGTTGGAGCGAAAGCAAAAATCATTCGGACCAGAGACCTGCAAATATTGCAATTTGACAAAGTGACAAATTTTCCAGCCATTCCCGTTTTATGCTGAATCAGGGGAATGGGGGAGTCGACGAGGGGATTATCCTGTGCCAACTGAATAAAACATATAATATGTTGTACTTGTATATTTTGCATCATTTAAATTATTAATTTGTATGTGTTTAAGTTTTTAACTATAACTGAAAGCAGTTTGATTTAGTTTATACTTTAAAGGAAAAAGGTTGCTTATGTATTTATTTAATAATTATATAAACATATTTTACAAGTGTAAATTATTAATTTTTATGTGCTTACATTTTAAATTATACCTAGAATTAATTTTTTTTGGGCTTAAACTTTAAAGAAAAAAGTGGTATTTATTTTATAAATATATATTCATATTTTGCAAGTTATTTTTGCATATTTATACCTATACTTTAAATCCATTTATTTGGATTTAAAATTTAAAGAAAAAGGTTGTTTATCTTTATTTAATAATCAAAAAATAAGCTAAACACCTTTCTAACTAAGATATTTTTTTTTTTGTATATTCAAAACATTTCTTAGATAAAATTCTGTATTTTAAGGTATATATTATATACCTTTTAATTGGCTTACTTTTAATTTTTTAAGCTCTTACTTTAAGCTGCCTAAACTTTTTTTTAAAAAGTCACAAAACAATTTCCCATAATTGTTTACTCAATTTATATTTTTTTATTATTATTTTCTTATTTAAAACGTTTTAAAAAATATCCCAAAACCGAATATAAATAGAAAATATTAAAAAAGATAGCAAATTCCTGTTCCCTCTTACAAAACAGATTATGTAATGTTCTAAGAGAAGATCTTAGCTTGTGATGTAACAATATATAAGATCGGGGGATTGACTTTCTCATATCCATTATCATATCAGGTTCTTTGTATTTCTTGTTTCTCGTAAACCCGAACGAAGGCAGATGAGCCTTGGACCCAAACCGACGGGTTATGCAAATACGGCAGCACCCCCGAGAGGCACCACCCCCATACACACACCCACACACACACACAAGAGACTAATTAAATTATGGAAATTAAATTGAATCGAGCATATTTGTTGTTTGCAGTTCATAAATTTTCGCAGCTAAACTGTCCGGAGCAGCTAATGTGATGTGTGCCGGTGTAAATCATTTTACAATAAAACGCACAGCGACGGCCAGTGGCGGCAACATGCACACTTAATTATGACATCATTAATTTTTAATAATGACAATTTTGCGACAATAAATCACTTAACTAACACAAATGCGCCCAAGCGGCCATATGCATGAAATTAGTGAACTTTAAACAATGCGAGGCGAGTGTGTGTAAAGGGGTTATCAAGGGTGTGCTGTATGTGTGCTGTGAGTGTGTGCTGTGTGTGTGTGCTGCGAGTGTGTGCTGTGAGTGTGTGTGCTGTGGCATGGCATGGTGTGGATGAGCAAATAAACAGATTGACTGTCCCCATTGCCTTGTCCTGGCATTGAGTGATGGCGGCCACGATGGGGATAAAGAGGATAGAGGAAGAGTGGGTAAGGGAATGGAAATGTGAGAGGAAGAGGGAGGTAGAGTGGGAGTGGAAGTGGAAAAGGGGTTGAGGATATGGATGCAGACCAAGCGAGTGCCTTGCATGGGATGAATTTAATTAATCTCGCTACCGTCAGTTGCACACAATTGCAATTAACTTGCAACACTCGCATAATTACAGGCGACCTCATGTTTTGCTACTTATCAGCATCAACATTGACCCAGCGACAGCATGGCCACAGTCAGCGGGAAATGATTGAATCGAACTGGTAATACCCTGTTTTAGAGGTACTCAGATATAAAGCTAAATATCAAGGGATTTATAGATTAAAAGGCAGGCATTTCTGACTTGAAAGTAACTCAATCTTATTATTTATTTACATATTTAAGCTTATATTTGTTATATAATATTTAATTTAAATTTAAAATTTAAGTAAACATTTTAAAATATTAAAAACCTAAACCCTAAATGCTAATATGCTTCCTTAAATACAAATCAAGGGACTTGGCCAGCGACAAGCTTGCCCTGACACATCGTCCACCATCGTCCTTGTCCGTCTGCCTAGTGTGTGTGTGTGTGTGCCAGTGTGTGTGTTGCACTGTGTGCGGCCAGTGGTTGGCTCATTGGTCATTTGGTTGCAGCTCGGTTGGTGTTAGCGGTTGCTCGTCATCGTCATCGTCATCATCAGGGTCTGATTGCGAGTGTTGTTGCAGTTGCTGCTGTTTGTTAATGCCTATAGAGAGCACAAAGCTGATGCTGCTGCTGCTGCTGCTTGCGGTCAAGTGAGGCACCTGCCCACCCACTTTTCCATCAAACCCCCCTTTTCCGCCAATGTCGCTGCAAATTAACATTTTGTAACGCGTTTCGGTTGCTGCCGTGTTTTCATTTCACACTTTGAGTGTGTGTTTCAGTGTGTGTCTGTGTGTGTGTGTGCGACATGCATTTGACACAGGAACTGGACAAGGCAATTGACCAGACCACGCCCCCCCCAGAACCCAGACCCAGATCCAGTCCCCGCCCTTGAGCCTGACCAAAACCTAGCCATGCCAGTGGCAAATTTGTTGTATTTGTGCCTGATTGCCAAATCAAATATTTGTTACAAACACAGGCAGAAATTAAATAAAATTAAGGATGATATTAAGAAATTAAGGCTTAATTAAGTTATACTATTGTTTATAATTATGTGAGATTTATTTTAAGTATTTTATAAATATTTCAAGATTTTTCTTAAGATGTTTTCTTGGTATTCAAAGAACTTTATGCATTTAGAAGACTTTTAAACCTAAAAAATCTTATTAAAAATATATTTAAATGCTTTTAAATATTAATTTAATTTATGTTTTTTATATTCTAAGTACTTCTCTTCAATTTATTAATATTTTAAACATTAAATATTTAATTTAAAATAAATTTAAATAACTCTAAAAATTATATTTAAATATGTTCTCAATTATCCGAACACTGTTATATTTTTTTTAATTTGTCAAACCTTTGTTATTTAGCTTTAAAAAATATTTAAATATACTTTACACAACTTAATTAAAACTACAAAATATTTCTTAGACTTACAACAATTAAATTTAGAGAATTTATTTGCCTAAAAAATAACTACAATTAAAATACCATAAACTCTCTTGACAAAAAAATTATCTAAAACTAAATTTACATAAATTCTTTACCAAAAATTAGCTTATATTTTAAAGTACATAAATTCTTTACCCAAAAAATCAGCTAAAATTAAAATTTCTTAAATTCTTAACCAAAAATTATTTAAAAATTATAATTTACACCCTTATTAGTACCCATATTTTTCTACAAGTGCACCCCTCTCAGAGGTCAGCAAATAGGAAAAGTGTACGATGAGTTTGGCTTCCATTTCACACATAAATAAATAAAGAGAGAGAGTTCCGAGTTACCAGGAAGGAAGGGTCGCACATTTTTGGATTTCAATTTGCCCCAAAAACTGTTTAATTCGCACACAAACAAATTTCTGTGCTCACAATCCGCTGATTGTTGGGTAAACTCAGTTGATTTCTTGTTTGCACAAAGCGGGCCCTGAGATGGGCCACAAATAAATACAAAAAAAAAAGAGGAACCCAAAAAACTCGCTCACACACGCAGGCGGGGACTTAGA
The DNA here is from genome assembly GCA_008042675.1 of Drosophila seguyi. Classification (NCBI taxonomy): domain Eukaryota; kingdom Metazoa; phylum Arthropoda; class Insecta; order Diptera; family Drosophilidae; genus Drosophila; species Drosophila seguyi. The sequence goes on along the minus strand of VNJU01005513.1, from coordinate 25,116 downwards.
AGTGTGAGTGTGGGTGTGGCACAAGCACACCCCAACCGATGATAACCTATCGAAACTAGACCGATATCAACTGTAACTAGACAGAAAAAAAACAAATTAAAATATATAAAAATCATTAGCGGCGTAGAAAGAGTTGTATGACATAATGTAAATTTTTTTTTTGGAGCTGCAACTCCACCGAATAATCCTATATATATATATAGTACCATATAGTGTAATTAATCGTGTACGAGATACTACATATATATATTCCTCACATAGTGAAACCAACTAATGCTTTGTATGTTTAACGAATTAAGTAGCAAAACCAAGGCGAACACCAAGTGTGTAGTGTAAAAATTTGGAGAGCCGGAGCGATACGAATACGGATATATATATATATTCCCGATATATATATATACCGGAGTGTAACTGGAGAGAATCAGCTTGCCCCCTTGTTGTTGTGTGTTTAAATCCCTCGAATATAGTGCTATATATATACCGTACCGATGACATGTGTAAAAAGATTTGCAGGCCACAAATTATATATATATATAATTATATACAAGACAGCCCCAAAACAATATATATATGTATATGTATATGAGGACAACAAAAATATACGACTATATATATATACGAAAGTGTAGCGTTTTCTTTTCACTTTTTTTTGTCCCTGCCGGGGGTCTAATCCCCGGACCTGGAGGAAATTACCTGTAACAGAGCAACAATTACTTATTTCCGAAAGCCTTCACCCCCCCGCTTAAATGACAAAAGCCCAAGGAGGCGCAGGATAATGGTGGTGAGGGGGCGAGGCACGGGCACAGGTAAGAGCGCACCCTCACACACACACACACTCTTCCGTAAAAGAAGCAGCTGCAAAAAAAACTAATTTCCGCCACGCCCACCGGAGCAACAATAAAGCTGCGTTGTCGCCATAAGAGGTAGAAATTAAAAAAAGAGATACATTTTGAAAATAAACAGAGACTTGACTATACCCTGGGAATTCGTTATATAAAAAATAATCTTTAAATATATATATTTTCAAGGTTGTTAGAAAAATTACATGCATATTTAATTTGTTAATTTGTACAATTTTAAAGTAGAGTATGAAAGAAGAATTCAAATAAAATACAAACATTTCACATTGAAAATTGAAAATTTAAAGAAATCTAAGATTAGAGAGCATCTTTTAGCTATTTTGGAATTTGTTTTGAAATTTATTAATAGAAAAAAAAGCTCAAAACCCATAACTAGTATTTTAGAATTTTCTTTTAATTCATTAATTTGTACATATTTTGAGTTAAATATTTAATGAAAATAAATTAAAAAATACAATCTTAGGTGTATTTCTGAATTTTCCGAAATATAAGTTAAATGTTTAAATGTTTTGCCTGTTAGTTGATTTTCAACGAACAAATATTTATTGTATAAAAGTTTAAATACTTATTTGTTTTATTTATTATGTACACTGTATGCCTAATTATAAAATATGTTGTAGGATAAGTAAAAGTCTAAATAAATTTTACTTATATTTAACAATTTAAATCAATTGAAACCTTTTTTATATAGGAAAAATTAGCAAAAATTGATGCTTTTATATGTTTTCCATTTTGATTTTCAAAAATAAAAAAGGCATGCCAAAGTCAACTTACTCTCTTTATAATATATATTTCTTTCCCACTATATAAGAGCAGAATAGAAAAATAAGCACTCTAAACAATTTTCAGTAAACAAATAATAAATAAATCACAGCTCACACATGTATCTAAACACATAAAAATCGTAAATTAATTTTTAATTTCAAGAAAAACATAATTTTTTCAAGTACATAACAGTCCATAAAATCCATATCCATGACAAACATTAAATATATTTTCATAATTCCCAAAACCAATATCACATAAATTTATCAGTCTAATTATATGGCGGTATCAACCCAATATTATCCTGCGAGAAGTTCCTGTAAACCAAAAAAACGATGCGCTGGCCAAACAACAACATTTTATTTAATAGTTTGCTTTTGGCCAGGAAAAAAAGAGGCGTCGGGAAATATAAATAAATATAATAATAAGATGATAAAATGGATTTTCCGTGTTTTGGCCGTGTTTATGCGTTATGCCAGACGATAAAAATCTCTCTTTCATTTCCCATTTGAATTTGCCGGCGAGGCATACGCGTCTTATCAAGGCATAAAAAAGCAGAGGGGACGAAATAAATGCCGGATATCCTGGCTCTGGGTGCGCAGCTTCCTCCCTGGACACGGACACCGGCGTGGACACGGACATGGACATGGACCCCGGATGCGGCGGATACAGGAATATGGGGGGTTAAGGGGAGAACTCGGGGCAATTCCAGGGACTCCGGGTACTTTGAAACAGCCGTGTTAATAGGCAGCGGCAAATTTGTTAAGCAAACGCCCGCCCCCTCAGGACTCCCCGAGGTCCCCTAAGTCTTGGCTTTAATAGATTTGCCGCATTTCGATATCAACGGCGAGGAGCCTCGAGCCGGCCGAGTTCAATGGCCATTCCGCCATCGGACTATCGATTATTTCACCGGCCTCTCGATTTTTCCCTCTAATTTGCGGCTGCCGTTTTCAATTTCACGGGCAAACACAAGGGCCGAAATAAAAAACAGCAAGAAAAACATAAAAAAACCGGGATGAGCAAAGAAAAAAGACAAACCAACAGGGGAAAAAATATAAAAAAGGAAACAAGCACACAGAAAAATCTCTAGAGGAGACGATGACGTTCCCAGACATTTCACTTTTCCTCGCCTGCAATCGGATTACACATGCAAGGCAAAGGGGAGGCGATGGCCAGGGGGAGAGGTCCCCCGCCCCCCTGGAAAAACAAACAAAACACAATTTCGATACTAAAAAGCGCCGCAGCAGAATCAAAATCGAAGCCAGCGGAACATTTTTAGAAGAAGCCAAACTATGAATGCACTTGGATCGGATTTCAGATGTCCAGAAGGACATCCTCAGTCGTTAAGGGCTTAAAAATAGAGAAAATTAATACTGCAAAGTTTTTTTCTAGGTACAGGAAAGTGAGAAAATATTACTCCAATAATAGTTTTAATAATTACAAACAGTAACCGTTTATTTTCGTGTTATTTAACTTAAATACTTGTTTAAAATTTAATTAAAATTAATACAAATTAATGCAATTTACGTAGTGACTTTGAAAATATTTAAATAAAAATAATGAATAATAATCTAAGGAATATAATGTTTATGTTATTAATTTTAGGTTAATAATAGTTTTAATAATTATAAATAGTAACCCTTTTTTACTTGATTTAAAATTGTTCGTAATAAATCAAAATTAATGCAATTTACGAAGGGACTTTGGAAATATTCAAATTTTTTTAGCAGAGAAATAAAGAAAATACAAAGAAAAAAATACAGAAATTACATTTATATATATATTTAAGAAGAAATTTTAAGAATAATGTTTTTAGCCATTTTTGAGCTATTATTGAATTTTTTTTATATCATTTAATAAAAAAAAAGACTCAAAAAGCTAAATTTTTAATATTTTCAATTGAAAATTTAATGAAATTAAATTAAAAATACAATTTTTGAAAATATTCAATTAATAATAAGTGTTTATCTTAATAAGATATATTTTATTTTAAGGCAGATAATGTTGAGGTAATTTAATTAATTTAAAATAAAGAAATATCAGCTCAAGAAAGTAAGTTTTTTATCATAAATGTGTAATATTTGTTATATTGTTGTTCTGTATACTCTTTATAATTTAAATATATATTTCAACAATTTTTTATGCCATTAAACTTAATATTTTTAACATTTTCCAGAGCTTGCCTAAATAAGTAACTCTTTCAATTTTCCTTGAAAAATAAAAATGAAAAACCAGAGCAAGAAAAACCCCTTTCAACTCTATCAATTTCCTTGACACAGAAAACAGAAAACTAACCGCAAGTCCAATCACACTGGATAATTACAGAATGAAACAAGATTTCTCTCTGTTTGCAATATTTGTGATTTTCTTGGGTGATTAGTTTGCGGTATTTACAATTTTCTGGCCCACTTTCGATTAGGGCACAGTGCCTTCCGGCACCGCAAAGCTAATGGACTCGGGATTCGGTTTTCGAAACGAACCATGACGGAGGGACTGACTGTCAAAACGCGTGGCTGGCAAATTGGAAATATGAAAACTGCAAACTGAAAACCGAAAGCTGAAAACTGAAAACTGAAAACTGAAAACTGGAACTGGGAAGTAGTGGGTTTCGGATTGCGATTGGTAGACGAATCAACAACAAGGACTACCTACCGACAGGTGCTGCTGGCCTCGGAAGGCGGATGTTGCAGCTGCAGCAGGAAGTGGTAAGGAGGGGTGAGGTAGGGTAGGATAGGGTAGGATAGGGTACCGGTCCCAACAAAAGAGGAAATTAAAATATGCAGACAGAAAACCGCGCGTTTTGAATTTTCGCGCGTTTTTGGGCCACGCTTTTGCATAAATTGCAACCGTCCGACCGCTGGTGAACCGCCCCCTGACCAGCCCCCTGACCTGCCCCCTAACTCGCCCCCTTTGTGGCAACAGAGCGAGAGGGCCATGTATCATCAAAATATGCAAATCTCGGGCATTCGGATTCGGATTTCGGATGCGGACTACGGACTACGGACTACGGGCTATGGCAATGGGTTACGGATTCCTGGGTTCGGAGATGGGGAGGTCACGAGTCACGACGAGTCACGGGCCAGGGGTCTTGCCCGTTCGCTGTTTGCCCTTGCCACTTGCCCCCTCTTCTTCCTGGGGAAACTACTAACAGTAAATAATGCCGGGCAATACGGATAGATGGGCGGCACCCATCGAAACCTGGCCAAAATTCATTGCCTACGGCTGCTGGAATTTATACTTACAGCGGCACTCCACCCCCTATTTTGTGACGCCCGCTTCCAATCGGTCACGTTCCCGGCTAATCAGTGGCGGTGGTGCGGTCAGCAGGGGTCCTGGCTACTCCTGGATATCCGTGAGGCGGATGAAAGCAAGTGCATATCTCACTAGGGGAATGGTTTAACCAGGAAAGACCAACAAATAGGGTTTGCATTTTTCATAAATTCCTTAATTAAAAATATATTTAATAATTTAATAAATTAAATATTTGAAATAATATTTAGTATTCTGGAATAACTCTAGTTTTTAATGCATAGCACTAGTAAAAATAATTTATACTAAAAAAAAATTCTTTTTAAACAGAGTTTGCTAGTTTTTTAAGGCTTTTGGGTGAGTTTTCTAAGTTTTATGAAATTAAAAGTAAAGGAAACATTTTCGACCCTATAAACCATATATATTCTTGATCAGCATCAATAGCCGAATCGATTTAGCCATGCCCGGCAAAAAAATAAATTTTAAAAATTTTTTTCAAAAAAATTTAAGGGGTTTGATCGTAAAATTTTTCAAAAATTGGTCAAAAATAAAATATTCCATTTTTTAACGCAGTAATGTTTGCCTAGGAAAACTAGGAAGAAAAATCGAAACCAGACTGAAATCGGTTGAGTTTAGGCCAAGTTATGATCAAAAAACCGTTGAAAGTGTTAGCAATTTATAGGCCGTTTTTAGACCTTCGATAGCGGGAATTTTTCGTCTTTTAGCCGGGCATTGTAAGTTAAGGAGACATTTCCGACCCTATAAACCATATATATTTTTGATCAGCATCAACAGCCGAATCGATTTAGCCATGTTCGACAACAATTTTTTTTTTTTAACTTTTTTTTAAATTTTTTAAGGGGTTTGATCGTAAAATAAAAAAAAAAATTTACAAAAAATGAGATACCCGGTTTTGAATGCAGAAATGTTTGCCTAGGAAAATTAGGAAGAAAAATCCAAACCCGACTGAAATCGGTTGAGTTTAGGCCAAGTTATGATCAAAAAACTATTAAAGGTGTTAGCGATTTTTAAGCCAAAAACCCTACCATGGAGAACGTAAAAAAAATAAAATCAATATTTTAATTTTAGAATTTAAATAAAAAATAAAAACCTAGAAGGAAACCTAACTTCGGTTGACCGAAGCTTATAAATACATAGTAAATGAAAAGCAGCAGCTTTTCATATGCAAAAATCTACTACAAAAAGAGTGGATCCTAAACTCTAAGTGCCTCTCCTGCTCTTAGCTTCTCTCTTCATGCTCACAGGAGCGTGGCGAGAGAGGTACAAGAAATGAGCGCGCAAAAGCACAGATCAAGGAAAACAAAAATGTCTCGCTCACCCGCACATACATATGTAGTTGCTGCAGATTTCAATGTCGAATTCGGAGACGAAAACGCACGCAAGACAAACGAAGAAAAAACCTTGTAGCCAAAATATACGAACTGTACTTGGAGTTGGTTAGAAAACTGAAAAAAACACAACAAAAAAACACGGCAGCCTTACGGCTGCTGTTTTTGGATATTGTAGGACTTTTGTCCCGGACTTTTCACACTTTATTCTTTCACTCAACAACTTCCCGCACTTTTGGCTACTGGTTTTTCAGCACTCGCGTTAGGAAAACTCTTTATATTTGATTTTTTACCGTCGCGGCGATCTCCTGCACGGAGACCTAATTGTTTGCATCCGTTCCGTCCGACTGCGCCAAAATATATGCAAAATGTCACTCACAAGAGACGACACTGATCCTACACTTTAAGCGGCACTCTCCGGCTCTCGCTCTCTCTCTGACTCTTTGACTCTCTCGCTCTCTGAGGTACCAGTGTTAAGGAGAGAACATACAGAGCCAGCAACGGAGCTTTGTACGTCACAAGAAAAGGACAAGAGAGGATAAGAAAGTAAAGAAAAAATTCGCTTTTAATATTTTCCTTTTCATATTACGTTTGCAGTTTTATATTTACAGTTTAAGAGTCACTGTTTTGCATTTTCCTTTACATTTAACGATCGTTTCTATGGCAGCTCATATAGCTGCTATATATATAATCATCCGATTTGGATAAAATTAAAACCGAAATTCTAAAATAATTTATTATGGCTACATGTCTGAGCATATAAAAATATGTTGAAAAACTACGAAATTAAAATTTTTTTTCAATAAATTTATTGAGCGCTCCTAAGGCAGCTATATGATATAGTAGTCCGATTTGGATAAAATTAAAACCGAAACTTTAGAATAATACAAAATGGTCATATTTCAAATTATATGAAAATATGTTGAAAACTGGTTAAGTTATATTTTTTTTTATTAAAATTTACCGATCGCTTCTATGGCAGCTATATGATATAGTTGTCCGATCCGGCCCGTTCTAACCTATATAGGAGTAAGAGTATATAGAAGACTATCTGCAAAGTTTCATTTAGATAGCTTTAAAACTGAGGGACAAGTTTGCGTAGAAACGGACGGAGAGACAAGTAAAACATACAAAAAGGTCCTAAATATCAATTATAACAGTTTAGTACATAAAAACAAAAAATATTTAGAACAGTATGATGTAGGTATAAAGTTTTTATAACAGTGTATATTAGAACACTGTCCCTTTCTACTGCTGATCAAGAATATATATACACCAGATGCTCGAAAATGTCTTCTTATTGCTGTAAATTCAAAGGGAACATATTATTATTCGCAATTAATAGTGTTTTTTAAATGTTATTCCCTTAATTTATAATATATAATTGCTTTTGAACTGCTTAAAAAATAGGCATCACATCGAACTAAAGCTTAACTAGCATTAAACTCGAACGACTGACCATAAAACTTGACTTCCGTTTACATAATTCCCCCAGCGAGCTCTTATTATGGCCCAGCACTTGAGACACTCGCATTAAATTTTACCACAAATACAATTTCCTTATGGCCTGCCAGCCCTTCTATATATATTTATATATATATAACATATATATGTTATATGGCCAGATTCCGGCACGATTTATGCACATGCTCCACGGCATGCTCGGCGTGCAGTCGTTTCGATACAGTGGTCCTGCCTAGGGTTAAGGTGACCAGGGGCATGTGGCAAAACGATTTATGCGCTGCCAGATAGAAATCGATTGAACCGAGAGTAACCCCGAGGATCCTGGATGGGGCGGGGCTGGGGTGGGGGCCTCCTCACCGGGCAGATCCCGAGCGGAGGGCAGTGGTGAGTGTTTAGATTGAATGTAAACTGCACTTATGACAATGAACAAGTGACCCGGCCACCCGGCCATTCCCCCCAAAACAGCGACCATCCATTCACCTGCATTGCCGCGGGGCGAAAGTCGAGCAAGGACTCGCATCCTGGCTGTTACTGTACAGTGGTACCTCATTTGGAAGGTATTTGAAATTGTATTTTATAAGTTTTAAAGGAGTTTCTTGGTTAGTTTTTAGGATTAATTTAAGATAGATTTTGGTACTTAGTTTTAAGCCCAATTTTTACCTTAAGTTTTAAGGGAAAAAAGGTATAAAAATAAGGAATATAATATTTAATAATCTAAGATATTGAACATTAAAAACAATCTTTAAATTTTGTCTATTAAATTTTTTCTAAAAATATTTTGAATACACTTTTCAGGATCTTTAGACCAAGGTTGCACCTGTTTTAGCACTGTTTTTGCAACTGTTTTTCAGGTGAGATTCCATTTCAGCCTGTTGTAGTGCACCCTTGCACCCCCTCTGCCTCTCCCTCCTACCCAACCCTCCCCCCTTTCCCCCGGCACTCCTTTGATCCCATTGAGGAGGAACATCAGGAACAGGGAGCAGGAGTTCATGGCTGCAGCAATTTTCTATTTCTTTTTATGATTTATGGCGCTGAAATATTAGTTTTGCTTATTTCATATAGATGGGGGGCCAGTCTCAGCTTGGTTCGTCCTGTGCCCAGTCCCCCTGTCCCCCTGGTTTAACCCCTCGTTGCCCTGTGCCATGGTAGACCTCCTTCCCCGCCCGGTGGCAGGTGGCAAGTGAAGAAGCAGCCGGCAGCCACGTCTGAGTTGCATAGCTCATTTTGTGTGGGCGTTTATAATAATCGGAGGGAGGGGTTAGTTAGGAGCGGGAAGGAGGGGAAAAAAGCCTGGGCACATGCTGCCTGCCACCTGGAAAAGTCAGCTCCAGGTTGCGGTTCTCCAGATAAAATTGTTTCGATCGAGCTGCGTTGCCATCTTTGCAATTGATGCAAAAATCCTTTGTGCCAGTGTCAGTGTGACTGTGTCTATGTGTGTGTGCTCCTTTCCGCTTCCCGTTTTCCCANTCCCCCCCCCCCCCCCCCCCCCCATATTCGTATCCGTATCCTGTGTCCTGTGTGCGTGAGTCCTTGTGCTGAATGTGTTAATAAATTGCCACTTTCAGCTATTTTGCAGCCATGGCAAATTGGCTTTTATGCAATTGCCAATCGCTTGAATGCCACAAAGTGTGCAGAGCCCAGAGTCACTCTGTAGCTATGTATTCGGAGGGGGGTGAGGAGGGGGTTTGGGTTCAAGTGTTTGCCATAAAATTTGATTATGACCTTTGCCCCGAACCTTTACTGTCTAAGCGCTACTCGAATGCCACTCAGTCATACGCAAATTGACACTGCCAGGCGAGGCAGGTTAAGCTCTGCGGCACGCTTTCGAGATGGCAGCGTGTGTTGGGGCAAGGAAAATTCTGGAGGGGAGCTAGGAACTAGGATAGTTTGAGGGGAAAATCTAGGAAAAATTTGGGAATTAATGAGGTGAAGGAAAAAATTATACAAGCTATATTAGCAGGGGTTTTTCTTAAAAGAAAATGTGTCTGAAATTTGCAAGAGATTTTAGGATTAAGATAGCCGAAGAAGTAGTCTAAAACGAGCTGAAAATGGTGGAAAATTGAGAGAAAAATTACTGCCAAATCGGAAAACTAATAGGAAGTAATGGGACATAAAATAAATGCTTAAATCTAATCAGTTTTCTTACAAGAAAATATATAGATTAAACCTTTTTAAGAGTTTAAAAACGGAATATATTTATAAATATTTATTTATTATTATTTCTTTGACATTTTCTTTTCTTAAATATTTCCATAAGCCAGCTTATTGTTCATAAAAAAGTACCCTCCCTTAAGGTATTTAATTTAACTTAAAAATATATATTTTTCACACATTTTTTGCCACCTCTAAAGACCTCTCTGCCTCTCAGCTTTTCCCTTTCAACTTGCATGTCAATTGTCGCTTTGAGCCATGACTTTTCCTTGGCTTTCCCCTACCTTTTTCTCACCCTCGCTTTGCGACTCATTAAAAACGGCAAAAGTTTAAGGCCTACTAAACACTTTTCCCCGGAAAAACAAGCCGACAAAAAAAAACACGCAAAGCGTAATGGGGAGTGTTGGTTGTTATGCGTTTTCCCTCGCAGTTAACATATTCATTTTGTCACACCTCGAAATATGAGCAGAGACAAAGCCCCGGGGTGGAGACGGTGTGAGGGGGTCTCCTGAGACCTGAAAGGAAAAGCCGGGAAAGCGGAAACGTAAAGAAGGTGCGTGTCAATAGGTTGATGTGTTTATTTGCCAGAAGAAGAAAGCAAAAAAAAAGAGCTTGGGCGACAGCGATAATCGATGCGAGTGACAATTAGGGCCTGGCACAAAAAAACCCAACAAAAAAATTGCATATTTTCTGAAAAAAAAGAAAAACGAAAAAAGACTTTTCACAAAGATCATTTCTCTCTGGAGAAAACTCGAGGAAGACAATGTTAACTTAAGGGACCTGAAAATCGAAGTTTCGTTGAAAATGAAATTTAATTTTATGACTCATTATTTTACACATGCACACACCTTGGGTGTGTGTGGTGGGAGGGAGGCGTCAGGGGGGGCTGTGGTGCGTACAGAGCACATAAATATCGTTTGCTTGGATAGGAAGGCCGTTAAATGAGCTCCGTGAGACATTTTGCGTTCCGCCTCGATTGTCAACAACTCAGGGCAAGTAACCCAAAGAAAAGAACCCCTAGAGCCACCCCTCAGAGCCCCCTCACAGCCCCCTCAAACACACTCCTCAAACCCCCTCAAAACGCCCCTCAGAACCCCCCCAGAACCCCCTCAAACCCCCCTCAATTCTACCCCCATTTTCTGCCTTGTTTATTTGGCTTATTTATTTCGTCGTTTTATGCACACTTTTACTTTTACTTGGCCTTAACAATTGCCGGCCTCCCTTTTTTTTTTTGTGTCTGGGGAGTGTGTCTGCGTGTGTGTGTGACACTTGTGTGCGTCATACAGTGAGGGGGGGCAGGGGGTTCGTGCCACCCTTGAATCAGCGGGGGAGTCGTGTCTATTTAAATCGAAGCGAAATCAATTTCGGGATTCGCGTTTTATGCACAAGGCAAACATAAAATGCGCGCATGAAGAGAGCTTAACCTTGCCACTTTCTAGGGGGAAGAGGAGAAGGTTATCCGCTCCCCCCCCCCCCCCCCCCCCCCCCCCCCCCNCCCCCCCCCCCCCCCCCCCCACCTCATGACAGGATTCACCCACTCAAAAGGCATGGGGGTCACAGCCTGAAGTGGTTTCAGTAGCTTGATGCATTCACATTTGAGCACATTGTTGACAATTGAAATGTTTTGTGTGTGCGCTCGTGTTTGAATTGCCTAAAGGGGGGTCCAGAGGCGGCGTTTTTTTAAGGGGGCTTGAAAGTTGTAAGTACAAAATAATAATTATGAAAACGAAAATTTCTAAAAAATATTTATGGAGAGTCTTCCAAGGAAACCTAAAGCTAAAATATAATTATGCAGAGTTCGAAGTTAGTTAGGTTTTATTTGCTTTATTTGTTTCTTATTCATAAATAAAAGGGGGAAGTCCTGAAAGTATTTTTATACCATAACAAAGACTATATAATAAGCAAGATACATAACGCCAGATGATATTTTTGGGGCTGAAACTAGGACTGATCTCAGGATGTTTTGAACAAATAAAGAGATAGATCATTAAAGCTTAGATTGAGATCGAAAACGCTTTAAATAAATCCCTGCGCGTTATGCATCTTATTATAAAATATTTTATAAACAAGAAAAAACTATTAAATATCAATAAAAAATTATAGTTAATATTTATAAAGACATATCTTTAGATACAAACAATAATTTCCAAAGCTTCCTTATTAGTTACTAATTTCTAGAACCTCTGCTCATAACAATCCCCCCTTCAGTAGTCCCTGTACCTATACTACCCCTCCTCTCCCCCCCCCCCCCCCCCCCCCCCACCAACCCCCCTTAAATCCCCCCTTCCATCCCCTGTGCTTGCCTGTGCAAAAATAATCGCATTTCCGATTCGCGATTTGTGATTAGCGTGCGATAAACATTCGCCTTCATCCTTTGTGCGAACTTCTTTATGTTTGCCACCGATTTCACCTGAATCGCAGGTATATCCCAGACGTACCTTGGACCCTCCCAACCCCCTTTCCCCCTAACCCCTCACTGCCTGCTGAAGCATAAATATTACGCGTTGATTTTAACTGAATTGGAAACTTTTATTTATTTACTTTTCTTTGGCTGGTTTTTTGTTCGATTTTTGTTTATGCGGCGATAAAAGTGTTTCCGCTTACCGGCGGCCCAGGCCCTCTGCTGTGGCGCCACCCTTTGCACCCTCTACCACCCCCTTTCCCCGCAACCAACCAACGATGACGACTTGAATTTTCAATTAAAAAAACTTTGCATGGAGAGTCGCAGAAGTGGGGACATTTTTGAATGGTTATTCATAAGCACGCTGCCGTCGGGGCCATGAATCAATGCTGAAAAGTCCAAAGTCCGGAAGGGGGTACTTGGGGCTTCAGGGGGTTAATGGGGGCAAAAGGGAAGTGTCTGGCCAAGTGACAGTCATTGTAGCAGAAATTATTCCACTGGAATGTTATCAGAATTCTGTGTGAACTTTGGCCCCACAAAGGGGTTACAGGGGTTTTTTTTTCGAGGATGTGAGAGCGTGAGGCGGTAAGAATCTTTAAGGTAACTTATAGAGATTTTTTTACTCTTAAAAATTAATAGAGTTTTTTTTAGAGATAATTGCAAGGTAGAATTTATATGGGTTTTTATTTGTAAGTTTTGTGTACAGAAATTAGGTATCTCTAAGGCTTAAGATCCTTAAAAATAAATAGATTAATATTTGTGTATTAAAGGTACTAATTTTTATAACATTTTCCTTTGGTTTTTCCACCCTATCTTTACATATTTTTAAAGCATGTTCTTTAAGGTTTTCCTTTCCAATCTTTACCTTAATTTAAGTTTTTCCTCTTCAGCCTCAACTTTTCATATTTTCATCTCAAGTCTCTCGTGACTCACGCTGCCATTTCTAAGCCGCTTCGCATAGTTTCGTGTTGCTGACGGAGGCGGCAACATTATCACTACCAACATTATTCATTATCGCTTACCAGCCACCGTCCCCACTCTCTCTCCCCCTTCTCTCTCTCTCTCGCCCTTGTTGGTCATTTCAAGTCGGTGACATTGCAACAGATACTTCTGCTCTGCCTCAAAGTTGGCTTCCTGCCTTGCTCCCCTCCCCGGCGGCCTCCTGTTTTCCTGGCCTTCGAGGAGCCGCGCTGCACCCACCATCCTGGGGCCACCATCTTTGAGTCAGAAAGCCTGGACAAAGTTTTGCATGCTGCAGAAATAAGAAGAAATAAAATAAAGTAGAAATAAAATAAAATAAAATAAAATAAAATAAAATAAAATAAAATAGTAATAAAAGGAAAGGAATCTAAATACGGGAGGACGAAATTTGAATACCCTTGCAAATGGAAAAGGGTTTAAGTTAAAGGTAATTGTTAGCTTTCAGTTGAATTATAAAAAAGAGAAAAAAATTTGGATTTTCTTAGGATATTTCCTAAAAAAGATATCATATATATTCTGATCTTTTTTGAAATATATATAATATAAATTTCATTGTCTTAAAATTTAAATACCTCTCTCTTAGGGTAACAAAAGAGAGAGCTCTGAACAAAAAAAAAGGGAACTCAAAAGAAAAAGCCAAGGAAAACGCATCTCGATGGGCAGAAAAACTTCCGTTTCGAGTTGTGGCCTGGAAATTGGCAACTCCAATCAAGCGGAAGGATCCATAGGAATTCGGTTGGAGGTTTGTGTTTTTTTATATTTTTATTTTTCCAAAATGCTTTCATAAATACAAAATGCATCTGTCTGTATTATGGCAACTCATAATCCGTAAAGCTATAGTTTCTAAGAACTTGAAAAACGTATTCAAAATCAAATAAATTTTAGATATTATTTAATCTCTTTATATTTCTTTATTTATTTTTATATTTTTTTATTTAGTTATTTATTTCTTTCCTTATTTATTTCTTCTTAAACAAGTTTATTTTAGTCAAACTATTTTTATAATCAATTTATGTTTTTTTTTTTAATAAAATTTGCAGATAAATGTAAAATATAAACTTAATTCTTAAGATTTAATAAATTTGGATTAAATTTAAAAATAAATTAAATAAAAAGATATGTGAAAACTACATAGAAAATTTATTAAAATAAATTAACTACAGAGATTTTTAGAACCTAAGACAAACATTGTTTAAAAAGACAAGGTTAATAGATTTATAAAAATGATTTTTTTTTTTATATTTTATGGCAATATTAAAATTATTTAAAAATAATCATACAACAGGTATTTATATTTTAAATAACACATATTAAAATTTAAATGTTAAATTACCTTATGTTAATGTTATACTCGAAATAAAGGTTTGATTTGATTTGATTTATTTATTATTTAAATTCAGGTACACAATTACTAAGCTTCCATATTATATTCTTTTAAAAATATATAAAGACTAAAATATATATAAAAAAAAGGTTAAATATATACCAATCTTAAATATATTCTTGTAAATTTACTACACAAACAAAAACCTTTAATTTTCAATGTTAAACCATAAAGAAAATCGAATTTTCCGAAGGTATTTATAAGGCGACTTCATTGAAGTCCCACAATTATTGTGGCTGTTGACCGTGCAGCTGCAACATTTCAAATTTCGTATCCTGCGTGCGGACATATCGCCCCCGTTTTCCGCTCTCCACTGTCCGCTGCCCCTTGCCCATTTTCCTTTTCCCCCATTTTCCCCGTTCTGGCAGACAGATTTGAGCACACAGTTTGAGCCTGGAATATTTTGCATTTATGCAAAAGGCAACACAAAAAGCGGGTCTCAAATGGTGCATAGAAGAAGCTGCCAAAGAAGAGGCGTCAGCTGCCACGCCCACTAGGGCAAAAAAAAAGAAAGAAAAGTGGCAACTTTAGTGCGGTTTTTGCAGTGACATTTTCATAGATTTCATGCGAAAAGTCTGGCGAAATTTGAAACTAAAAGTTGCTAAATTTGTAAATAAATATATATTTTGTATTTTTATTTATGTTTTATTTATTTGTTATTATTTTTTATATATAGAATTCATTTCCGGAAAGCGAAAGTTGAGAGGCACATAATCACAACCTGTATGCAAAACAAACCGCAGCGGGCTAACATTATTATTATTATTATTAATAATTAGCCATTCCGATACGCACTTAAATGCTATATATCATCGGATCGCATCGGGTATTATTCCCATTGATTCCCGGTCTGGGGGTTTTGCATCCGCCTCGCGGGGGTTTCGCCAGCAGCTCTTCTCCGGGTAATGCGATGCCTTGGAAATGCCACAACAAGAGATGAAACGATGCACTGAGGCACCGTGAGCTATCAAGAGTGGCTGAAACTTGTTTCGAATGCATTTATTGGCTCAACCACAAATATAATAAATCAAGACCCCTATTTGTGCATCTTATCAGCAGCGGAATATCTGCGAATATAAATACATAAATGTTTTATAGTAAATATATAAATAAATTGGCTGCCTTAATACAACTTCTTTTGGTATTTAATTTTATTTCTGAGATGTTAATTTTGAGGATTTTAAATTATTTAAATCTAAAATCTTTCAAAAGTGTGGCAAGTGTTGGAAATTTTATTAAAAAATATTAAGTTGATGTCATTTACATTTTTTAATATATTGTATAGTAACTACAATCTTTAAACATTTTTAAGAATGTAACTAAATTCTTTAACTATTTTTAGAAATTGTGTAGACTAACAATAGTCCTTAAAAATTCTTTAAAAAATTTTAAAGGCTTTTATTTTATTTATAAATATTTTTTTACATATTTTCTGTAAAGACTTAATCATTTAGATAATTTTACCGAAACCGTATACCTTTAAAATTGCATAAATTTGGTCTTTAAAATATTTTTTAATTAGAAGTTAATATATAATACGAAATATGGTAAACTAAAATCTTTATACATGTTTAAAAAATATTTTAAAGACATTTATTTTATTTTTAAAATATTTCTTAAAATTTTTTTATGAAGACTCAACTGTTTATATAATTTTCTTGAATCTCAAAAAATGCTTAAAGTTTCCCACATTTAATTTCCTTATCAAAAAATGGTTTGAATTTTAATTTTTAGAATCTTTTTCAATTAGAAATTATTTTATAATACGAAATAAAAATTATTTTAAATATTTTAAAGCCATTTATTTTATTTCTAAACATTTATTAAAATTTTCTTTAAAAATTCTCAATTATTTACATAATTTTCATAGATCCCATATTTAATTTCGTTATCAGAAAAATGCTTTGCATTTTTAATTTTACAATCTTTTTTCTGAGAAAATTAATTATTTATACTGAATATAGTAACTATATTATATATAAATTCTGTAAAATATTTTAAAGCCATCAAATATATTTTTAAATACTTCCCAAAATTATTTCTTTAAAGTCTCAATAATTTACATAATTTTCATTGAAAGTTTTCTCTCATTAAATCTCTTAACAAACAAATGCGTTGCATTTTTATTAATTTTTAAAAAATCTTTTGGTAACTCTACCCCTTCACCCCCTCCACATCATCACTCATCACACTCGGCCAACTTTATGAGCTGATAACTGAGCTCACAAAAAGAAATACAAAAAAAATAAAAAAAAAGAAACAAAGAAATGAAAACAGAAAAATCGAATTGCGGCGACTGTGTGGATTAAATGGCACACGTTGGCGAATAATAATTATTGTATTTTTATTGGCAGCGCGGGGCGTGAAACGGGTTTTCCCAGCGTCGCCGCAATCAATGAGAGTGTAAGCGATACTTGCTACTCGATGTGCTGCTGCCTCTGTAATGTGCAAGCTGGAAAAGCCAAAGCGGGGACCTGATGAGATCTCCGAGATCTCCCAGCGGAGACCTGAGGTCGCGGAGCGAGGCCGCCGATCGCCGGAGATTAGTTGATTGCCAGACATCGGGGAGAACGCTTCGCCAGCGAGACTAGAGAATCAATTGGAGCGGAAAGAGCTCTGGGATTTGGGATAAGGGAAATCTGAGGGAATAAGAGGGAATAAGAGACAAATACAACACTTTTCCAAGATGCTATACATCCTGTTTGTGATCTTCCTGGCCCAAGGACAGGCCCAGCGTGTTGGCAGTGAGTGTTGTGGATGGAAAATGAATGGAAAACACAAAGAAAATTCATATTTAACTCTTATTTAACTTATTTAATTGTATTTAATATGTATTTAATCTGTTTCAGAGGCCCTTATGCACTTTGGCAACTGCAATTCGGCAGAATATGGCCGTGGCACCTGCATTGAGAAGACCGACTGCGATTTTTATGCCGTGGACAAGCTGACGGATTTTGAGAGCAAAAGGCAATGTTTTTCCAGACAAAGACCGGAATTGGTAAGAATTTTGAGGGAAAATGTGGTATAAATAATATAAATTTGCCTTGAATATAACTTCTTTACCTTTTCAGTTGCCCAATAATTTATTTTCTTTGTATAAACTTTAATTTACCATCTTAAACCCTCAAGATATTGTATCTATAAGTAAATCTATAGGTTCATTGAGACCTTTTCAAGATCTTCAAGTTTTTTTTCATAATTTTATCAAACCTTTTCAAGATTTTCAAGCTTCTAAGATCACTTTATTATTATTATTAATTATTTATTAATTCTTTCTCCTCCCTCCCAAGGTCTGCTGCCCGCGTGAGACCAACTTTATACCATCGCTGGGCGCCAGGATACAAAATGGCACCACCACCGCCGCCGCCGCCACTGCCGCCACACCCTTGCCCCTTCGGACACAACTCCGACTGGTGCCTGCCCCTGCCCACATGGACGCCTTGCCCCAGCATCCGCACTGCGGCACCTCCTTCTCCTCGCGCATCATTGGCGGCACGGAGACGGAGCTAACCGAGTTCCCCTGGACCACGCTCCTCGAGTACTCGGTGAGGGGCGGCGGCTTGGACTTTCCCTGCGGCGCCGCCTTCATTGCCCAGCGCTGGCTGCTCACGGCGGCGCATTGCGTCGACGCTCAGATTGTGGGAGCGGGCAGGACACTGACGGCGGCCCGGTTGGGCGAATGGAATCGCGACGAGGATCCCGATTGTGTGACCAAGCTGGATGGCAGTCGGGAATGCTCACCGAAGCACATTCGTGTGACCATCGATCGGATCCTGCCGCATGCGAATTTCCAGCGACAGAATCTGACCAATGACATTGCCCTGCTAAGGCTCTCGCGGCCGGTGCTGTGGCATCAGCCTGGGATGCAACATGTGGAGGCTGTGTGCCTGCCGCCGCAGCGTGGCGCGCTGGCCAATCAGCTGGTGGGCTATGCCGCCGACGTGTCCGGATGGGGCAGAACGGAGGTGAGTGAGAGCAGCAAGGTGAAGCGGAAGGCCATGGTGACCATTCAGGCGCTGGAGCCGTGTCAGGAGGCTTTCCGGGCGAAGAATGCGCCGGTGGACGAGCGGCAGATATGCGCCGGCGGCACAGCGGGCAAGGATTCGTGCGGCGGTGACTCTGGCGGTCCGCTGACCGTGGAGGCAAGTACGCCGCGTGGCGATCGGTATGTCTACCTGGCCGGCGTCGTGTCCTTCGGGCTGGATGCGTGTGGCAACTCGGAGTACTCGGGCGTCTATACGCGAGTGAGCAGCTACATGGACTGGATCGAGGAGACCATCAGAGCAAATAGCAAATAGTTGATGTCACCCGTTTATAAATTCCCACATTATTTCATAATTACAAATGTATCTTTCCGGATATTGTTTCCTTTCTTTTTTTTTTTTTTAATAATAAATCGTCCAAATATAAAACTCTTGAAGAGATGCAGTTGCTTCAAAAGGTTCCCGAATTTTTTTTTTTTAAGGTATATCCCTTTAACCGTCTTTAGGTCTTTGGGCTCTGGCTTAAGAGACTTTATCCTTACTCCTCGGGTGGCGGTCCCCGACGATTCTTGCGCCTCTCCGGCTCATCCAATCTTTCCGGCTTCTCCGACTCGAGGGGATTTCGGGGCATGGTGCGACGCTGCAGGCCACGAACTTCGTCACGAACTTGCCGCAGCATCTTCCCCATTTCGGTCAGCAGCTGCGTGACCTTGTCCAGGCGCGGAGTGTGCGACGGCTGCATGGTGAAGAGGATGCGGGCCGTCATCAGGAGATTCTTCTTGCCATTGGGATTGCCCATTCTGAAGAGAAGAGAAGTTGTGTTTTCTTTTTTTTGGTTTTCTTCACAACAACACAAGCGGTACACAATTTTTTGGATGGGATAATTTTGGGAAAAGACAAAATTTGGAAAGTGATGAGGAGGGAAAGGTTCACAAAACAATTTGAAAGTGTCTAAAGAAGTCTAAGTGAAACTTGTGAAAGTAGAAAAGTCAGGGATTACTAGTTTGGTTTTCTTTTTAGAAATTATAACTTTGAATTTATTAAGAACAAGATCTGATAAAATATTTAAAAAACAAAATATATCATCAGAAAGTAAATAATAAACATGTCTAAGAATATTTTGAGTGTTAGGTATTTCCCCCTGACGGCTGAGGTTTTCCCTGCTTCTGTCTTTGCTTTACTTTTAAGGCGTCATATCAACTCTGACGTCACTGATTTCCGGCAAGCAATTTGGCCAACATGTTGCCAGCACAATCAATTGTCCAATCTTGATTTTTGTTGAGATTAAGACCTCATGTCAACGAAAAGTTTAAACTAATGAGTGCTTGAAGAAGGCCCTGAGATCACCTCTGTCTGTGTGTATCTGAAGGGGTTTTGTTTTAAAATTAACATACAATGGTTTTTAAAGGGGGTAGAAATTGTTGTTAACATCACTTTGATTGTGTGTTTTAAATAAATAAAAATATATGTATAGTATTATACTATAATATATATAATAAATGTGATGCTAATATTATAATATATACAATGTAGAATCGTATTCATTATATATATAATAATAATTATTATTAAATAATATATATAATCTGGCATCACATACATTATAGATTATATTATTCAATATTTACTTCACTTACTATTGGTAACTTAGCAAAGATTACTTAAGCCAAACTCAACGCCTTTTTGCATTTAATTTCTTAAATAAATTCCACTGAATATTTACTGATATTCCAACTAATTTATAACTAATTAATATATCTTTAACTATAATAAAACTTGTGCCAAATTTTGCTTAACTAACTAACTAACTATTATTAAATTCCCAGGAACTTTTCTTAAATGGAATATAAACTCCAAAGTTAGTTTAAAATATAGATTCCAACTAACAAATTACTTATAAATTCACAGCTTACCAGAGCTTCTTTTCTAACCTTACTACCCTCTAAAAATACCCAAAAAATATCTCACTTAAAGAGCGATTTTTCTGGTGAAACTTCTCATAGAACATATACCAAGCATAGATCCAGAATATATATAATTCCATCCACTCTTTAAGGTAACCCTTTTCAGAAGGTCACCACAACAGGTTTCAAAGCAAACATTGCTGGCAATTTTATCTTCATAATCATATCGGTTTATTTCACTTATCATTACTACCAAAACTACAAATAAATAATGTAATAAATACTTTCGAGCGTTACATTGTGACGCAACTAAGACTAAAAATAAATTAACTTAAATTAATAAACAAAAAAAAAAAGAATTCATGGAGATTTCACTGCTCAATTGCTGCGTCCAAAGATCAAGGCCCGACGACAGCGATCCCGATGGTCCCGCATCTTGCCGGCGGGACAGGGTTTCGACAGCTTCCGGGACACGAGGAGCTGGCTGGTGAGGGTGCGACTCTTGGGGCTGTAGAAGACCAGGCGGCGGGCTTCCGTAATCCTGGGACTTTGGGCCAAAATCAGGGCAATGATCACAAAGGCGGATATGAGCAGGCGTTGCAAATGCATTTCGTAGGGGGAATATCTTTCGATGTCAGTTGTATCTAAGATCCTTTTCGAGTGCTTGATGTTTGGATTTTCCTTCAACTTTTCGTATATTTATCCTTGACTTTCTCACAAGTCTTGCGTTCGTTCTTTCGAATTTTTAATAGGTCACTTCACTGGGAACTCGCTTTTATTACTGAGCACGCTCGCCAATATTGCGCTTGCCCGATATTCAACGTCGATAGTCAAAGACGGCGACCGCCCGCCGGCCCGCTATCGATAAGATAAGCCTTTCCCCCCAAAAGGCATTCCGTTGGCACGCGATAAGATAGAACCTCTCTATAGCTATAGCCCTCGGAATAAATACAGCCCCATGTGCATGTGTGTGGCATTGTCTGCGGGTTGCCCCTGGATAGCCCGGCATTTATTTTTTATTTTTCTTTTTTTTACTGGCTGCTATTTTGGTGCCTTACTCTACCGATCGTCGTCGTCGTCGGCGAGCGTATGACGAAAGCGCGGGGGAATTTGGCGGCACATCGTAACCGTGCGTTCGAGTAGTAAAATTCCACTGTCATGATTCCACTTTCTGGCGAACTCCAAGGAGGAGGCACTGCGTCACCGGATGGATCACTGACCAGGCGCTACCACCTATCAGTGACGCTGCATCCGGTCTGTAGGTTGTGAAGGGGAGAGGGTTGTGTGTGATCTATGGCCCCCTCTTTGGGGGCAGCCTGAAAATATGCAATAGGAAATTATGCCGAGGAATTGTCAAGTAGAATTATAAATAATTATAAAGAGTTCTTTACGTCAGTTTGTTTAAAAATACCAATGGCTCAAAGGGGAACTCCATTGGATTTTCACAGAATTTATTTGTAATCTTTTTAGGAAAGTGGTAATGTGATCAGAAGATAACCAAGAAGAAGACACCTCGTTTAAGGCATTTTACAAGGCTTTAAAGAGAGAGGTTTCTCTGGAATTTAGGAGAAGTTTCTTGGCATTAAAATTTAAATTAATATTGACCTAGGAAACACCTAAGAAATTAAATAAATTAACTCACTAAGTGCCAAGTTAGACAGAGAAAATTTTTCCAAAAATTCTTTTCTGGCTTAGTTAACGTACTAAGATTTTATATATTTTATAAATATATTCAATAAATTTATTTATATATTTAATATATTTTAAATAAATATTTAAATACATATTTAAGTAATATATTCAATAAATTTATTTATAATATATTAATATACATCTTAAATATCAAAACCTTTTACTGACCTAGGCCAGGCACTTAAAGGCTGCGTCAAGCAGCTAAAAATATCAATTGCTCATTAAGATTAAGTTGGCAATTAGGTTGCCAGGCAATTAAAGGTAACTATATAGTTATTAACATTTCCCGTAAACAAAGTTAGTTATAAAAGGGTTTTCTTGGAGAATTAAAAGAGTAATCAATGAATAGTAAATTAAACACTTAAACTATCTAAAGGTTTTCTAGAAAAAATATAAAACCCTTCTTAGCTTTGATCGTAACCTAAAATTATATAAATACATATTATATTGGGTATATTTTATATAGTTTATTTTGTAATTTTTAAAGTAGTATTCAGAATTACAAAATAAACTAGTTAAAAGGCTGAACATAATTTTTAAGCTATTTGTAACTTAAGTCTAGAGAAAATAGAGATTATTTTTAAATTATTTATAGTGATAATAAATTTATAATGGTAAACAAATATATTTCCCATAGTGAAAGTCTAAGAATATTATATAATAATAATAGTTTTATTAATAATTAATTTGTTACCATAATTACAAAGAGTTCCCCAAATAAAATGCAATTAACAATTCATTTTTAATAATCAATATTTTAATAATATTTTTCAAATCACAAGCCCAAGAATATTTTATAATAATAATAGTTCATATATATTTAATTAGTTAATTTCATTTTTTTATTTATTGGAAACAAATAAAATTTAATTAAAATTTAATTTTAAATAATAATATTTTTATAATATTTTCTAATTTACAAACCTAAGAATATTATATAATAACAATAATTCTTTAAAAATATTTTGTTAAGAGTTTTAGTTAAACAAAATACATTTAAAAATTTATTTTTTAAGAATAACTATGTGTTTAAAATTTTTCAAATTAAAAACCTATGAATTTAATATTATAATAATTTATAATTCATTGATTTGTTAATTGCCAAGGTTCCTAACCAAATTAATAGTTCATAATTCGTAGTCCATATTTTCATCATATCTTCCAGTAGCCAAATTTTTATTACCTTCTGGCAACATCGATGTCCCCTAATCCACTCGAAGTGCTGGCCAGCCCTGAGCAACTTTTGGCAGTTGTGAAATCGGAATTTCATTCAGTAATTAGCTCAGACTCCGCTGACATGTCGATAAGGCGCTTGATGTATGTGATTTGGAGCCGAATCACCTGCCAGCTCTCCGATTACAATTGCGGTGCCAGGGGGCGGAGGCTCCTCCCCCTCAGCTGACGTAGTGGTGCAAAGTTTGCCGGACGTCTGACCAGCAAGACCTGGCTATAACCATCTGTGTTTCGGTATTACCAATATCACGAGCGGCCCTTCGAGTGATCGATAGACGACGTTTCGGATCGATCCACAGGCTCTGACGCATGCCACACTGCGTTTAGAGGCACCGAAAACTGAAGGGGATTACGAGGATTGATGGGGCAGGTCTATTTTAGGCAAAAAATTGCACATTAATTAAATATAAGAAATATATGTAGGAGTGTAGGAGTGGAAAATCCAATGAGGGAGCATTTTTTTTTAGAACTTAAAAGGTTTAATTTATTAATGTGGAGATAAGATGTAATATCTGTGGGTTTATCTTAAGTGTTAAAACTTACCTTAAATGAAAATATATCTCGTTTTCTATTAATATTTCTTAATATATGGTCTATATATTTTATATATGTATTTTTATTTTGTCAAAAATAAAATTACTTCATATTTTTTAATATATTATTTCGATATATTTACCTATTAATATATGTGAAGAGCAATAATATTTTCTAAAAATTATAAAGAACGCTTTAACGTTTACTTTATGTTAATATTTCATAATCAGTCCTTTATTAAAGTTTTTTTTTCTCTATTTTTTTCGAAATCTTTAACTATTAATAAACATTACGTATATTTCTACATTTCACAAGTTAAAAAATGCTTTAAACTTTATTGTGGTTTATTATTTTATTACATTGTCATCTTCAAACCTTTTTTTTCTTTATTTTTTTTTATATCTCCACCTATTAATATATGTTTTTGTACGATTAAATATGTAAAATATATTCCACAAATTAAATAGAACCCTTTAGAAATTATTTTACTTAATTTAATTAATAATTTAATTTAATAATTTACCTATTAATGTATTGTTAAGAACAATTATATATTCCCCAAATTAAAAATACCCCCTTAAAAAATTTATTTTTGTTAATTCTTTTATTAAATTTCCTTCTTTAAAATTTTTCTTATATTTTAGTTGATATTTTTACCTATTAAAAATGTTATTATCAATTATATATTTAGAATATATGCCACAAATAAATAAAGAATGCTTTACACTTTATTTTATTTAATTATTTTATATATTTCCTACCTCAAAGTTTTTTTTCTATATTTCTTTAATATTTTTACCTATTAATAAATGCTCTGTAGAATTATATATATATAATATATACTCCACAAATTAATAAAGAACGCTTTAAACTTTATTTTAGTAAATTATTTCATTATATTTCCTTCTTAAAATTTTTGTTCTATATATTTTTCAATATTAATATATAATTATAATTATAATTATAAATTTACTGTACAAAATATTCCACAAATTAAAAAAAGAACGCTTTAGACTTTTTTTTTACTAATTAATTTTATTACATTTCCCTCAACTTATACCTAGTAATAAATTGTAATAGGACACACAGAATCTTAATTAACAATTAACTAACAATTTCATTAAATTTAAATAATCAATGCACCCTCCCTGAAAATCCCCCCCTTA